>JAQFXL010000223.1:0-26590 GCA_034693445.1 Edwardzetes edwardsi | reverse complement strand
TTTTTGTGATGATTTCAAATTTTTTAAATCATTTATTTGTGGTAAAAGATTAATATTTTCGATAATTTGTCTCAAAAATCCATCAAAAACCTCACTAAAACTTTTATTCATGATTGAAGTTAGAAATTTCAAAAAATGGCAGCACTTTTTGTATACTTAATTAACTATAATATCATCAATTTAAAAAAATTTCCTTGTTATTTATAATTTTGAACATATTAATTGTTTTATTATGAATTTGAACATAAATTGTTTTAAACAGGTTTTTATTTTGAGTGTTACTTTAAAGGATTAAAATCCTGAAATTTAAGACACTGGCTATAACTGTTTGGCAAAAGTAAAAATTGGAGCAAAAAATTATAAATAATTAATTAATTGCTTGTATTTACACGTAATTCAAATGAATTGAGAGTTCATATAATCCAATACTTGTTTCAACTTTGTATTCAATTTATTTATTTAAAGTGAAATGAATTTAATTAATGATAAAAAGCTTACGATTTTATGATTCAAATGAGTCAACTCTTTTTCGGTGACTTTCTTCCGATCTGTTGCCGATTGTCTTTTAGAATCTGTGAATTTGCAGATAAGGAACATAGAGGACAATATTTGTGACAAGAATTGGCTTAAATTCAAAGTTAAACGATCTGGCATTTAGTTATGGGTCACAAACTGGAGAAGTGCTTTCCAGCGATCATTTACAAGATCAAACCATTGCAGCGCTTATTGTTATTATGGTACTAAATCGAGACCATTACGTTCAAAAAGGAACGCCATCGTTAGCATCAACACCACAACTGCCCCGAAAACTGACTCAGAATTGCTTTTGAAGTGATGATCAGCATAACTGAGATCACAGTGCAGTTACATAACACTGCACAGCAATCTCACTGTTCTGTTCTCTTTCTTCCTTATTCTGTGTCGTCTTTAGAGTACATCCAACGCATGCTCTACCGTCTGATCCCGACTTTTCCTATAATAATTGTCTTATTGATCATTCAATTCAAGATTAATGAGAATTCTTACAAACTTTTTATTTGAGTGAGCAAGGCATAAATCTAAACAACAGTTATCAACAAAAGGCGATTTAATCAATCAAAATGCCAAGTACTAACAAAGGGCCATAAAGTATCCTTATTTTGAAGCCACTCTAGATTTGATGGGTCGGAACCCCTTAAATATGAGTAAATAGCAAGGGAAATTTATTTAAGATTGTACATTCTCTTAATTATTATCTAACTTAGGAAAATTTACCCTTCAATAGATGAAAGTAATCGAAATTCTGTCCATATAGTTAAAGTTCTTATTCCATGATTATGTGTAAGGGTCAATTTAACAGTAAACTTCAATTTGCATATTGCGATGTCATTATATTGACTCAAATGTTGACCACTTGCTATATATATATATATATGACGAGCCTTTATAGCGTCTCACTTATGAGTACAGTCCTTATAAGTGGTGTAAAGGCTAATAAAAATCTATAAACCGTTAAATGATTTGCGAATAAAACTTCAATTTTGAAAAAATGTTTAGAAATGGTATTGAATTCTCTTAACTATAAATATAATCATTTATTTGGTTTTTTGATCGTTTAATACAATCATATATTCTTCAGTCAATCTCTTTTAAAATATAAATCCAGAAATGACATCAACTTGTGATAGTTTAATGCTTGAATGCTCAACGAGAATTGCCTAGCTCAATTCGGACCAAACGTATTGAGCTATAATTTTTTTGAATCAGAAACCATTCAAATCACAAACAATTTATTATCGATTAAATCATTTTTTATTTAAAAAACGAATCGAAGCCACGAATGAATTTTAATCGATTAGTCGAAGTTCTTGGAGTTCATGGAATAGATCAGATTCTTTGGAGATCTTATCAAGTTGGTTTTTCTCCAACACTTTTCCCGAAGCCATCGTTTCTTTCAATGCATTGATTTGTTGCAACTTTTTCTCTACGTTTCGAATCTTTTTTTGGTTTTCGGTCAAAGGAATGACATTAGGATCCGATGGCTTCGGTTCGCTATTCGAGTGTTTGGGTTTGGGTTGGTTAGCATTTCTCTTATGCGGCGGCACATACTTAGGGGGTTCTATCGGTTTCTTAACAGTCATACTCTTCGGAATTTCAATTTTAGGTTCAGTGAAGGCGTTGGAAGGCCTCCAAAATATTTCATTAAGTTCTGTGTTTGAGTCATAGATGTCTTCGTATTCTTTGACGCCATTATAACTCCAAACCCGAAACCCATTTCCGACCCTAAGTCTAGGCGCTGTTGTGGCCGTTAGAATGTGTGTTCCGTCGGGACACCACTCAATATTGGTAGTGTCAGGAGCTTTGAACTCCGAGATAAGCTTTCTGTCTGGGATTTGCCAGACCTGAATGCCAGCCCTCAAGTTTCCAAAGCCGGCCAACGCCACCAAATTACCGAATCTATTAAACGATATGATGTTTCGCATCCATTCTCCGAATTCGAAGACAACTTCAGATTTTTTGTTGAAGAGAGAGGTCTTCGCCGGCATAAAGCCATAGATCACACAAAACATAGAACTATTCGGAACCCACGCTGTGTTATGAATCGGTCCGTCTTTATTCAGACTCACAATACATGTCTCGCCATTTATGTCCAAATAATGGAGTGATTGCTGTCCGTAATAGCTTTTGCCGGTTTGGTCCACATCTGTGGAACAGAGCAGAAGAAGAGCGTCGCCTAAAAATAAATTAAAGTTAATAATCAATGAGTAATAGGAGACAAAAGTAAGACAAACCCCTGTCGTTCCACTTAAAGTCGACATTATCTGCTTTATAGAAACTTTTGTTGGCCATCGCTCCGCCATCAAAGTGCGGGTATCGGTATATTCTGACAAAACTAGGCTGTCCTTTGGCCCCAACTGTATAACAGGCGATGTAATGACAACCCGTCTGTTTATTGGTTATCATCGAAAAATTTGCCACTTTTTGAGAATAGAATCGTTGGACATATCTCTCGAAGAGATTGTTTTGATAAAAATTCAATTCCATGTTTACGTGTCGAACACAGACTGACTCGTCGTCTGTCCAGTGCGGACACCAACGCGAAGGCTTTCTCTGTGACAACCCTTAAAAACTGATCAGTTGATGGCGTTTGAAATTGTATTTCAATCATAGATACCATTGAGAAGAGTTTGAGTGAAGACGTTATAAAGATTAAGATTTTGAGAACTGGATTGAGTGAAGTGATGCCAAGTGGCCAATACGGTGCCCTTCGGCGACAGTTTCACGAAATTCACATTAACGCCAGTCTTCTCGAAAATCAGTTCACAGTTTGGAAGTGACATCACTTTCACCGAATTATTATCGGCATAACACAGATATGTGCCGTCGGCGGACACATCGACCGAACGGATTGTATTTTGAGCAGACAATGTCTTCAACTCATTAAATGGTTTTTCGCCATTCAATAAATACAAACCTTTAGATCCCCGTAATATCAGTGATGTTTCAGACATTATAAGTCATTTGGGTTAACAATTGAATTAAAACCAGTGATTATAACCTATTAAACTGATGGACATATTTTAAATGTGGTTAAAAGCAGATGACATTAAAAGATATGAGCGATGAGTCAATAGATGGCACACTATTTGCCACTCAATTCAATGCATTATTGACTGGTTTTCCGGCATTTTTCAAACAATCATTGTTTGTCATCAGACTATCCTTTTTGAGCCATTATTTTGGCTGAAGAACTATTTGATGGTATATTTAAACATTGGTTGAGATTAAAGATTGAATGATGTATTCAATGAGTGATAATTCGGTTTCATTCGATGAATCGTCTCAATTGTGTTGGACTGAGACATGTGGTGACAACGAAGACTCAATTCTTGAGGATTGCAGACAATGTATTGACTATGTCCTCGATTTGGTCTCTTTTTCCATCAATAATGAAGACAATTCAGACGTATTCTGTGACTCAAAGCGGTCTTATCATTGTCTTCCGGATCCGTCGGACGACGCGACTACCGCTGTTGTCAAAGATTTGGTCGATTATATGCTAGAATTGGTATCGACTGCCGTACCGTTGACTGCAAACAAAAGAGTGGTAACCAATGCATCGAATTGTAGTCAAAGCGAAGTCAACGACGACGACATTGAAATCATTGAAATCGATGACACGGAAGAGGATAGAGATTATGAAGTAATCGATTTAACTGACAGTCAATCGGAAGACATTGAGGCCAACAAACGGGACATTTGTCTGATGTGCGGACAAAACAAAGAAATTAAATATAAAGTAAAATTGAGTGGAAAGAGTCATATGTGCTGTTCGTGGGAATGCGTTCAGACTCTCAAGAATACCGATTGCTGTCAGATCTGTTCGTCGCCTATAACTCGCGGTACACAAGGATTTCGTCCTAACTTTGGTGGAGGAAAGACATCACTCTGTAGTGAAGAGTGTCTTTTGAAGTACGAAGTGGAACAACAGCCAAATACTCAGTGCTTCACATGTCGTAAACCTCTTATTAAAGATAAAGTGATATTCTATTGGCAGACAATGGAGTTCTGTTCCGCAGTCTGTGTTCAGACTCGACAATTGGTTTTTGGTTCGAAGTGCGCCCAATGCCATACAGTAGTCAATCGCCAATCTTTAGGCAAATATTCTGTCCGTTTCGGAGATATAATCAAACAGTTCTGTGTCGGCACTTGTCTCGAGACTTATAAAAAGTCTTTAAAAGTCTGTGCTTTTTGTCAGAAAGATCTGAAGTGTTGTCTCACGATATGTATCGCGACGTTTGGTTTTGGAGACAAAATGCGTTTACGAGAATTCTGTGACCAGATCTGCAAATCCCAATATGGACTTATGCTGAGCGCCAGAAATGCACATCAAACCCAATGTGGTCAATGCCAGCGCACTGTTGACTCTAAGACAGTAATTGAGTTCAATTATCAAAACAAAAAGCAAACGTTGTGTTCATCTGTTTGTGTTTCGGCCTTCAAATACAACCACAGACTAAAGACAATATTTTGTGAGAACTGTCATAAGTACGGCTGGACTAACAATAAGATCCGGTGCAGTCTTCATATCCTTCATTATTCCGGCACAACTCGAGTCTTTTGCACAAAGAAATGTATGTCAATGTATGTCCTGAAGAACCGTAAGATCGTTGCCTGTCTTTGTTGTAAAGTCAAGAAATATAACTTCGATTTAATCGAACGCTTCGATTGGTCTCAAAACGAGTCGCGACTCTTCTGTTCTTTGAATTGTTTGAGTCTCTATGAAGTAGCGGAGGAAGAGAAGAGCAATTGGTCTCTTCATTCCAACTCCAAAGGCGTGTGCACCCAATGCAAGAACACTTCTATTCCGCAATTCTTCTTAAGAGTGGACAACAGTCTGCGTCGTTTCTGTTCCTATCAATGCGTTTTCCTACACCAGAAACAGTTTTTGCCGGACTCTCTCATCGCAGATCAGTCACACATGAATGGTAATACTTCAGCCGTAGACTTAGACCTGAATTTGGAGTCCCGTCAGAGCGCGATGTGGACGCCTTCCTTCTTCGGCCAACAAAAGGATCAGCCATCAAATGGTATACATCTGTCAGCAATTCGACCGAATCTATTCGCACAGAGAATCGCACCGAACAGTATGACCGCCAAAACTATGCCCTCAACCCTAACGATCAGCGCAAATACGACTTCTGTTATATCTTCTAATCTGACAGAAGTGCCGACCAGTGTGTCCACACCCGTTAACTCCGGCACTCAGACTGTCATCAAAGAGATAGTAAAAGAAACTAAAGAAGTGATAGTTAAGGTTCCGGTCTCTAAAGTGGTCAAAAATAAGGCCACTTTATTCCGACCGCCTTCTCAAACAAAGGCCACTTCGTGTCGACCCTTTCAATTGGATGCCGGCGTCCAAACGGAACCACAGCAGAAGATTATTTGCCCAATTTTTCTTCCCATTCCAATATTTGTGCCTGTTCCTGTCTCGTATATGCAGCCATTGGCAGTTCCTCTACCACTTCCCGTTCCATTTTTCTTAAAGCCTGATCGACTGCCACCTCCAGAGGCGCCAAAACCAGTTGAGACACAGAATAGCGATAACTTGAATTTAACGGACATACAGTTCGGAGAAATAAAGGAATTAATTAATTGTAACGATTCGGTCGATAACGTCGAAAGCCCTTCACAACAGTCGTCTTCCAAAAGGAGATCTCAAATAGAATCTGAAGGACAGCCCTCCAAACGGGGTAGAAAACAATCTGAAGCAACGCCACGAGGTCGCGGAAGAGGTCGTGGAAGAGGTGGTCGCGGTGGAAGAGGTCGTGGCAGAGGAAGAGGTCGTCAAAAGAGGGAAGAATGGGAAATGTCTTCATCTGAAGAGGAGGAGGAGGAGCTACCCCTCGATAATGACTCAGAATTTGAAGACGAAATTCATGAAAACGAGTCGTCGAACACTTCGATTGATTTCAATCAAAGCCAACAGATGTTTGCTTCACAAACACAGCACACCATAAACAATGATGACTTACAACAGCTCCAATTTCAGTTCAATAGCTTCCAAGCACCTTTCCAACAAGCATCTCCTCAGGGTATAGTCAAAGGGCGTAATAATTACTCGATTCCTAATTCAAAACCTTTTTTTACACTTACAGTCGAAGAACAAAAGAAAGGCAGAGGACGCGGACGGAAGAAGAAAGAGGCTGACGAGCCATTTGTTGATAATAGCAGTGGTATTGAGAGTCAGTTCAGTACCAATACCTCGAACCACGGCGTCAATGCATTGAGAATATGGTTGAGACAATCGCCGGTTTACTGTCAGACCAAAAATATTCTTGAATTACACCAAAACTATTTGAGTGAAATATTTTGCAAGTTTGTGGAGGAGGTGTGTCAGGTCCACGGCCAGAACTACACCCCTGATTATATCTATATGCTATGCCTCGACCTTCAGAAACATTTGGCACAAAATAATCGATTGGATAATATATTTATGGATCCGTCGTATAAGCAGTTCATTCACGCGATGCACACAAGACTATTGGATTACAATCCGCAGTTAACTTGCATTCAAGAGGAACACCTCTGGGATTGCGGTCAGTTAGGCGCCCACTCGCCTACTGTTCTGCTCAATACAGTCATGTATTTATCGACCAAATACTTTCATATGACTCAACTCGAAGATCACACGCAGTTCTCATTCAGTAATTTGAAGAAAGAGTACGCTCAGGACGGCTCCCAATGTCTCATATTCCAGAGTACTCCCAAAAGGGGTCGTCGACGAAGAACTCTCACTCTGTATGAGAATCAAGAGAACCAATTGCGATGTCCGGTCAAACTGTTTGAGTTCTATCTCTCCAAATGGTAATACTTTTACATAATTTTATGCAAATTTAGTAATTAATTTGTTTTGTCGTTCAGTCCTGAAAACGTCACTCAAAGAAAAGATATGTTTTACTTGTATCCGATCGAAGGGTGTGTTCCGGACAGTCCGACCTGGTATTCGACTAATCCCCTGACAAACGCATCTGTGTCTAAAATGTTGCAAAGAATTCTTGTGGTTCGAGAAATCGTTGCCATCAGTTCCACTCCAACTCTTATTTAATTTTTTTTCTGTAATTATTTAAACATTGCTTAAAATTAATGCAATTTTTGATAAAACTTTCAAATAATGACCGAATGATTAGTTTTGATGAAACCTTTCAAATCATTTGAAGCCATTTAATGGTATTTTTGTGCTCTTAAGCCAACACTTGATTACATTCATTGAAGGAAAGGTATTCGACTGAAGAAAAGGATGAATTCAAACAATTAATATGAAAATATTCTACGATTCTTGATATGAATGAACTAAAACCAGTCGAAAGAGTTTCTCAAATAAATCATTTGATAGTCATTTCATCAAATATCTCATTGTTTTTATTCTTTTGTTTTATTAAATTTATCGAATGTTTCGTCAATTTTACTGATATTTAATTAAAATTTCGAGAAAAATACTTTTAATTTATTGCTTTACAATTATTGTTTCATTCAAGTTTGACCAGGAACAAAATGTCATTTCTAGCCTTGATATTCTGGTCAATAGCCATGAGTATTGAACATGTTACTAGTTTCAATATAAAGTGACTCACGAAGCCCTCGATAATTTGTATAAACAAGGGTAATTATCGAAATCTCACTAAATTAATACAAATTGAAAGATTTGAAAGATTAAATATTTAATTTGAATTTCGAAGTAGAAAATTATCCAAGCTCACTCAAATCTTTGAGACAAGTTGAGGTAATGCAGACGAAATATTTGCTTGAAATTTGACAATTTTTCAATAGAGAAAAAATCATTAACAACGTTACGCCAATTACTTATTTGAAGCCCACATCACATGATTTAAGACATTATTATTTCCTAATTTAATTATTTTTCAACTTTTTATTTAGCATTTGATTAATAAAACACTAATTTTTATATTAAATGAATTGAAAAGAATTGAATCTAATTTTGAAAAATAATGAGCGAAGAGTTGATTGGTATCGATGTCTGACACATAAGGACTTCCTTTTCATTACGTTATCAACAGATCTACAGTATAAATAAAATTTCATAATAATGGACAACACGTGCGAAGACTTTCTTGCTTTCCAGGTCTAATCCAGTTCACAATCAATTGGATAATTAGTCAATTGTTTGGTAATTATTTTATTTGTTTCGTTTGATATGAATGATAGGATGTACTGAAGAAAACGAGAAAAATTGACGACAATATCATTCATTTGCTGAACACCACAATACCGACCGATTCATTCGCTAACAAGTCTTCCGACGCCGGCAATCAATGCAAACAACTTTACGATCAGGTATTGAACAAAATGTATAATATATTGTATTCTAGTAATTATGGGAATATGCCCTCAAATCACCGATAGTCTTGATTATCATCTTTTTGACAGCCTTTTAATGCTTTTAGTACACAACCTGAAGGAAGTCGAGGAATGATTGAGTCATTGATTAGATTGAGTAAAATTAAACAAAATATGAGCAAATGAAAATCGGGGTCATTTTAAGTTAAATTAACAGCAAATTTACTGAATAATCGAAAAGGGGGTTAATTTTATTTAAATATAACGAATGATAAGATTTTTTTAAAAATTGAATAACAGATTAGGGATTCATTGATACCACTTTCTAATACGAATTTGCATGATAAATTTACTTTTATGATATTATCATTCATAGATCAAGTATGATTATCATAGTATCATTTTGACAAGATTAACTTTAATCAAATGAGTCATTAGAATAAAGTAAAACTTATGACAACTCTTTGATTGAATCCAAAGCTTCAAAGTTCTTATAAACAAAGAGAGAGTTCAATAAAGACCTGCATTAGTGTTGTGTCGGTTTCTGTGAAACAACTGAAAGAGAAGAGACAACAAGACGGCGACGACACCGATCTCCTGAAGAAATTACGTAAAGAACAGACAAAACTCAGACTAATGCAAAACGAGCTCAATGTCGAGGAAGTGGTGAGAGACAGAACCCTCAAAGTTTTTCATGAGAGGTGTCGACTATTCTACAAACCGTCAGATTTGAATGTTTGACACCTTTTAGACTTTTGTTCTCTGAATTGAATTTCATTTTATAATTATTTGATAGCAAATAATCACGTATTTCATCAAATTGTAGGTTATTTTCGACAAATTAGAGCTTTTATTCAAATTTCTAAAATTTTTATTATCAATAGATTTGTTACTAAACTGTGAATACATTTGATTACAATTTTGAACATCAAATCAGTGATTAAAATATTTACACAAAAATAAAATATCTGTTTATTTATGTTTGAGTTCATAGTCTCTGTGAAAGTCTTCGTTCACTTTTTGCATTGATTCTCCCCTTTTGACGGCACCCTTGCTATGAATGGCAACTCCGATGTATCCCACAATAGACAGTGCCATTAAGACGAGGCTGCCGTGAACTCGGGCCCTATTGTGCACTTTTTTCATCATTGATTCACTTTAATACAAACCATTTGATTAGTCAATTGGAACATTACTTTTGTTAAATTCATCATTACTTGACTGATGGCGGTATCTGAGACTTGGAGGGATACTTCTTGTACCAAACCAAAAGTTGTCTGTCAATTATGTTTGGGATGTGCTCTTTGAATGTCGACATTTTTGCACTATTTTCTTGAATATTGTTGAGACAATCGGTTACTTATTTGACGCTTCAATTGTTTGGACACTAAAAATAGATATTAAGAATGGAAACCGATTTTCTCATCAATTGCTGTAAACTGTAAACAGATTTGTTATTTCTGTTTATTTCGAAGATATTTATGAGTCCATAAACAACGTCATTCATTTACTACATCCCCATTGGGATACACTCCACTGCCGTTATAATCAACACAATTGGTTTGAAGAATCTGTTGATTATAGAGGAATTTTGATTATAACGGCAGTGTATTGAAAACATATTCAAATAAAAGGTTTATTATTTAAATGACATTATATTTAGATTTTACATAAAATACTGATATTTATTGTAAATAATCAGTTATTTTACACTCTAAGAGATTTGAGTGAATTTTAGGGTTATTTTACAATTATGTGAAATTTATTGTTGATTATAACGGAGTGGTTATAGTACAGTTTTCTATTAAAGTGGTTTAAGCAAAGCGTTGACTATAGAGGATTGTTGATTATAGAGGAAACAAATGTTGAATATAAGCGACTATTTTTAACATTCATGTCTATTGAAGTCCATTCGGAATCGAGAAGTTATTGATTATAAAGAAAAGTTGTTTGTATAGGATGTTGATTGTAACGGCATTCGAGTGTAATTGAAAACTCACTTCGAGGTCTTTCCACTCACTTTCAAACATAGAGAGTTGTTTTCATTAACCTTTTAATAACATAGATTGTGCCAAGATGACTCACTCAATTCCATCAATACCTAAAATGTTGCAATAGTTTTCAAATAAGACCAATATTTGCATCAAAATAACTTTTTGTTAATTTTTACGTCAAAATTGCGACCTTTTATATATGTATTTTAAATAAGTGTTTTGATATTTGCACAAACAAGAAAGCAAACTAACATGCTACATTGTCAGAATCAAAATCTTTGCACTACTTTCATCTGATAAGTTATCTTGAAAATTGTGATTCTTATGTGGAGTTATAAATGTTGAGTATATGTCGGATAACAGTAATAATATTCTTGATCAATTTAATTTTGATGACATACACCGCTTATGTGTTTTATTTTAAATTCAATGATAATTCCCAACAATTTGTGTCTAAAAGGGATTCCAAACAATATTTGATTGACGAACAAAATGAGCCAAAAATAAATGAAATCAATTATTTGGTCAACGATTCGAAAGTGATTTCGATTGAAATTTGGTCGAAGGCTTCCATCGGTTTCTATTTATGGCAACATATTCTCAAAGCTCCGATAGACAGCCGACTCGACACTAATGTCTATCAGTCGGGTTCCATAAAAATCAATAGATTCAGATTCAAGTTCAGAAGCGGTGCTCTTCTGACCACTGATTCTTTAGAACATTTGAGTTCTGAAAATCTAATTCTTGTGCTGAACGCACGGGACAGACAAAAGGTCAGAATAGCAATCGATTGGATCAAAGCTTTGCAAGGATTCAGACACAACATTAAAAATGTAGGACTCGTTGTATTGGGTGACGAACAGTGCCATAATGATTGGATCAGACAATATCTCAAACTAAATGAAGATCTCATAAAATTCTTGTTCATTGTTTATGACTGGAAATATGTGGACAATAAAGTGATATATCAGTGGCCGTTAGGAGTGGCCACATATCGCCATTTTCCTAATCCAGATTCTTCTCAACTCAATTTGTGGACATCCCGTCCCTACGTTTGTAATTTTGTTGCCACAGTATATCCCGACTCTTCGCGCAAAGAATTACTAAATATTTTAGGGGAAAAATATGAGAAAATTTGTATAATTAAGACAAGATTTGAATGGCAGCCAAAGGAGACAATCGATTCTCTCAACTATTACGTCGAGTCTTTGCGTTTAAGTGATTTGACACTCAGTCCGGTCGGAATGAATCACGAGTGCTATCGTATATTTGAAGCCATGGCTTTCGGTTCTGTTCCAGTGATTGAAGAAAACTTGGATCGCGTGACCAAAACTAGTTGTGACTCAAGAAGTGCTTATCGTTTACTAAAGGAAAACAACGCGCCATTGATTTATGTCTCCAATTGGACCAAACAATTGCCGGATATTATTAGCAATGAAATTGAGTTAAGTTTAGAATTGAAAATACAAAGACGTTTAGAAATAATTAAATTTTATTCAAAATTCAAAACAATTATTAAAAATCAATTTTTAAGTGTAATAAACGAAAAGTTTGTTTAAATGATATTTAAAATGAATTATATTTTATGAATATTATTAATAACAAGAATATCTGAATGCCTATCCATTTCTGGAGTCGTCGGCTGTTTGTGCGGTGCAGTGCGACTCAAACTTGTCCTCTAAAGAGGAGAGTCGTTCTTCAATCAACAATACGCTATCCGTTAAGGCTTTTAACTGATTTATAATACTCTGAGTAATGGAATGAGGTTTGCCTGGAGCCAAGTAATCGCCACAATCAACGGTATTCCCATTATTGCCGTTGTTTTGGACATGATTTTGATTTGAACGACAATTGTTTACCTGAGCTGTAGTTGATTTGATTTCCTCTGAATTTGAGCGCCGAAGAGCTGACTTTAGGGGAATTTTATTGCCATTCATTACCGGTGTTTGAAATTTTGAACTTTTAGGAGTGGACTGGTTTTGAGGCATTCCTCTCCTTTTGTCGACAACAATGGGTTCGTTGATTTGTTCCTCCATTTCAATTATATTTGTATTTTCGTCCCATTCGTTGATGAGATTACTCTTCCAAATAAGTATTTGTTTGTCATTTCCAGCGGTTGCGAAGCACTGGCCATCACTCGTGAAGGCACAGCAATTGACAGCTCCGGTGTGTGCCTTCAAAGTGAAAAGACCTCTTCCTTCGAGTAAATCGAATATTTTTGACGTTTCGTCAGAGGAAGCGCTGAGAAGATAATTACCCGAAGAGTGAAAATCAGTTGCATTGACAGAACCCGTGTGCGCCGCATAATATTGAATCATCTTCTCCTGTCTTAAGTCCCAAATTCTAATGGAAGTGTCGGCACTCGAAGAAGAAATGATGTGCTCACAGTTGGGATGCCATCCAAGGGATACAAAATGAGTTGATCTGCGCCTTGAGGTCAACTGAATGGCCGCATCTTTGGTTCTAATATCCCAAATGCAAACGAGTCCGTCGTCACCACACGAGGCGATTAGATGTGGGTTCAGTCGCGAGTACTTCGAGTGTCGGACCCAATTGGTGTGCACTCCAGACAGCGATGCGATGAATCGATTGGTTGCGTTCGGCGACCAAATCTTCACTGTCTTGTCATCACTTGCAGTACAGAACTGCGTTGAGTCCGCATTAGTGTCCACACAACGAATAGAAGAGGAATGGCATCGATATACCACCGACTGTTCATTCGGTGTTAATCTATCTCTAATTCGACTCAAACGCCACAAACGAACCGAACAGTCCTTCGATGACGACAACAGATACTCGTCAGAGAAGGCCACTGAAAGAACAGCGTTTGTGTGACCGACCAGTTTGTGATGAATCGACTGCTTTTCATCCAAAGACCAAAGTATAACGTTATTGTCATCAGATCCCGAAACCAATCGTTTTCCGTCATTTGAGAACGAAATCCAATTAATCGCCTGTCGATGACCTTTGAGTGTTGTCTCAACGCATGGATCCAATACTTCATTCAATGAATGACAAGACATTTGAATAATATTTGAATCAAATGATTGCAATTTGAAGATATGTTAAGAGATTCGCTCGAAATCCAAATGCAAAACAGATTTGATTTTTGATTAACATTTACTCAAAACAATTGATTGAATTCAAGCGCTTTGAAAGCCTTTTGCCGTTATTTGCAGACAATATAAGCGCCAAATCTGTCCGAAAGAGAGCCTCACTTTCGCTCACTCTATGACTCGATTTCATTTGAACTCTGACTCAATTGACCTCAAACTCTATTGATTGACACTTTATTACTCTTATTGTGACTTCAATTGGAAAAACTCAACATTAAAATCATTTGTGACTTACTGTCAAAGAGAAAGGGAAAATTGAAATAGAATGTGCATGCACATATATACATGCATGATATTCTGTTATATAGTCTATCACATTTCAGAATTTGTAATTAAATTCTGAATCTCAATATGTGTGGACCTGTTCTTGTTAAAGTAGTATTTGTCAAGATTAGCCCATTTGAGTCTGATTTTTATAATTGTTATGCCATTAGTAATGAAAGCAATGTTTTGATTAGTCGTTTAGGAAACTGCAAATGCAGTGAATTTTGTGCATTCAATTTGAAAGCCTCTAAATGTATGGATAATAGACTGTCTGTTACTCTGTTTTTTGATTTCATTGCAAATCATTTGATTGATTGAAGTTTGTATTCAACACAATATCCGAACCTTTCTATAGATTCAAACGATAGTACTCACAAACAACGTATTCAATGAGCAAATAGTTAAACACCCGAAAAGTGTTACGCAATTAACTTCGTGTAATAATGAGAGCGTAAAGTATTATGGGTTTATGGCTGTGTTGACTATTTGCACCCCTTTAATACAAAACACGTTGTATTTGAGTGACTCGTGTTTTAATTCATGAGTGTCGAGCAGTTGTCGACAATTGAATTATTATTTTATTGGCTTATCTTTGAGTCATTGGTTTTATTAATTAATAACTTATTGTTAATTGCAATCAATATTTGAGTCATTGTTCCGATAAGTTATCTCTAATTATCAGCAATTGATTTATTAACAATCAGTCGATCGACAAACAAATGACATGAAATGAAATGATTTCAACATTTGATTCAGTTTTGGCCAAAAATGATAATTATTTTCATCAAAACTGACATCAAATCAGAAAATTGTTTGGAATATAAGTGAATTGCAATCCGTTTTAATTGAAAGCAAAGCTCCAAATCAAGTCAAGTGTCGAACAAATTTGCTTCAAATCAAGAGATAAATGAATACAAATATTAAATGAGTTATAATTTTGAGAATTAACGACAAAATAGACGACAAAACTGATAGGAATTCCTGTATTGAGTGCTTTGAGCGTCACTTCAATCAAATACTCATTCATTGAATAATTATAACGAAAAGCAATCAATCGATTCAATCGTCAGATAATGTCGTTTTCAAATCAGTCCAGTTTTAAACCACTGAAGACTAAGACAAAGCGTTTTAAACCAAAGCATCAAAAGGCAAAACTGTTTCGGGCCTCTGAACCGTTACTATCGGTGTTGATGTGGGGCGTAAACCACACCATCAATGAGTTGACTCACGTAAACATTCCCGTCGTTCTAATGCCCGATGACTTCAAGGCTTTCACAAAAGTAAAAGTAGACAACCATTCGTTCAATAAGGAGAATATGCCGTCTCATTTCAAAGTCAAAGAGTACTGTCCCCTCGTCTTTCAGAACCTAAGGGAACGGTTCCAAATCGATGACATGGATTATGTCAATTCACTGACTAAACACCAACCGGTGGCGGGCACTGGAAGCGGTAGATCTGGTGCTAAGTTCTATGAGTCATACGACCACCTCTTCATTCTGAAGACACTGACCAGCGATGAGGTGGAGTCAATGCATCACTTGCTTAAGGAATATCATCCATATATTGTCGAACGACACGGGAAGACATTACTTCCGCAATACCTCGGAATGTATCGCTTGACAGTCGAAGGAACCGAAACCTATATCTGTGTTATGCGAAACATCTGTTCTTCTTCTCTGACCATTCATCGCAAGTATGATCTCAAGGGTTCGACTGTCGATAGGGAGGCCTCAGAGAAAGAGCGCGGAAGAGATAACCCGGTCTTCAAAGACAATGACTTCACGCGAGACGGCGTTCGTATATTCATGAGTGAAGACCGCAAAACAAAATTCTTGGAAATGCTTGAGGCGGACACACAGTTCCTGCAACGCAAGAATATTATGGACTACTCCTTATGTGTGGCCATTCACGACATTGAGAGGGCAGAACAGGAACTCATGGAATGCGCTCCCAATGAAAAGACTCCGCATTCCGAAGAGGATGAGGGAGAATCCAGTGGTGGAGATCGAAATGACTCTCACGAACCGCATACGGCTGTGCCCACACCGCCCGACTCACCTGAGACACATCACAAGGCATCTGATGCCAGTGAGAATGACCTCCAACTCTGTGCCACAATCGACTTGTCGAGAGATGTCTACGCCATCCAATCGAGTCCTGGTATGAAGTGTTTTGTAATTTATTTCAAATTGATTTCAATGTTTGGTTTAACAGAGAGTCCGAAACGAGAGATATATTTCATTGGTTTGGTTGATGTGTTGACCCAATTCGGTCTTCGGAAGCGGACGGCACAGGCGGCCAAAACGGTAAAACACGGGAC
This sequence comes from Edwardzetes edwardsi, assembly GCA_034693445.1. NCBI lineage: Eukaryota > Metazoa > Arthropoda > Arachnida > Sarcoptiformes > Ceratozetidae > Edwardzetes > Edwardzetes edwardsi. The sequence goes on along the minus strand of JAQFXL010000223.1, from coordinate 10,058 downwards.
AACCGCTGAAATCTCAACCGTACATCCGGAACAATACGCCAAACGCTTCTATGATTTCATCGCTAAAGCGATTGAATAGTGTTTCCGATTCTTTTAATATCGAAGTTGTCGTCAAATCAACGATTGTTTTACAAAATGACCTCAATTTTAGCCGTCATTTAACTGCAAATCAATGTTTGCGATCTCTCGTCACAATTCATACCATTCTTTTGCCTCAGTATTAGAGCAAACTTTGAGTCATTTATTCGTTATATAAATGTTTTTCGCTTTTTATTTCCCAAAAGTCTTTTTTGAGTGAATATATGATATAACTTATAAATTGTAATAATCTATAGATCTATAGATAGTTTCACACATTATTCATAATATCATTGATTCTAATCAATGGCTAACTCTTGATGTTAACCGTCTCGTTGACAAACGGTGGCGAATGTATGTCCCGAATGGTTGACTGTCCCGACTGTACTTTTTCACTGTTATGAGAGCCGTCACAAAAGGGTCGGTGTTGGGTCTGCTTACAGTTGCAAAACCAGTACTCTTTAGTTTGTGTGCAGTCCCATCGAATTGGTTTCAAACTGATCCTCAAGTGTTTGTTCTTATGAGTGCCGTCGCAGAAGGGCTGACACATAATAAATACATTTTTATTGTTTTGTTTACACTTTTTAAACGTGATATTTGTTTCGATATTTTTTTTTGACGAAAATGAGAGTAATTTTTAATTAATTGATTGATTTTATGACAACTTTTGCTAAATATGTAGTCATTTCTCATTATTTTAGGTATTTTTCACTCATTTTGCAGTAAATTTAATAATTGTCTGAAAATACCTTTTATTATGGAAACAAATGTATTATTGATTATTGACTTTATTTATACCTTAATTAAAGTTTTTGATGTCTATTAAACCAATCAATAGCTTACCTGTCTATGACTTCGGCCACAACTGCACCAGAGGTATGCCTTTCCTTCTTTACATAAATACTTTTGAGGCTTTTTGGCGTAAACCCAACCCATGTCTGACTGATAGTATTCACTGTAATATTGTTTATCTTTCAAATCAGTCAACTCTTTCTTTATTTCCACTGTTTTCGAGTCCGAGTCATCGAAGATCTTCGAAGACATTCCTTTCGGTGATAATTGAAATCTTTTGTTTAAGACTATTGAAAGCAATCTATTGCTCATTGATTTGAAAGAAATGTTATAAAAATTCATTTTTAAATCTTTGTCTTAAGTTTAAACATCAAAATTATGACAAAAAATCAAAGATTTGATAATTTGTGTATTCATTGGAAATCTTGTAAATAAACAACACTTTTGCCAAACATTTCAATAGAGTTCGCTATGAATGGAGTCAAACACGTGTTCGTTGTGTTTATGTTTGCATTTAAATGACCACAACTTTAATTCACTGCTCAATAGCCTTCAATTGATTCAAGTGACATTTAAATTGGTCATACAATTAGAAACATCTCATTTGGTTTAATTGTATTACTATTTGTTTAAAATGAAATCTCGAAGACTTGAACGAAAAAATGCTCGAAAAGAGAAGAAAAGTAAAAGAAATTTGTTTTATATAAACAAAAATAAGAGTAACGAAGAAAACGATGAAATAATTGAGAAATCAGTTGAAATTAAAGTCGAAAATACAAATAAAATCAAGAAAAGGACGGAAACGAAGAAAAATAATGAGAAGATTAGAAAATTAAGTTTCAAACAAAAGCGAGACATTGAAAGAGAGGAGAAAGAAATCAAACGATTGGAGAAGAAATTGAAATTAAATAGACGGAAGAAAAAGGGCAAAAAGATTACAACTATTCCCAAGTCCTTCAAAATGGATGGATTGGACTATATTTTAGATGTCGTCGACTCTCAAAAACTCAATCAAAACTCGGATAACGAAGAAATGGTTTCAGAAGAGGAACAATATTTTGAAGATTCTGAAAATGGTTCGGATATTTTCAGTGATCAAGAATTGAGTGAAAAAGACAATAACAGTGATCTCAACCAAAACACTGATAATGAGAGTGAATCCGATTCTGGTGATGACCACATGAATCCAATTGAAGACAATGATCATCAACTCAAAGAAGATATTTATGGTTTTATTAGAGACAAATCGGGAAATATTGTCAATAAACCAAAGAGTGATTCAAAGGAAATGTTAATCAGTAAAGAGAGTGGAAGTGGTTTTAGTGAACAACTGCTGCGAAGAATAAGGGGTTCAATGAATCGATTGACAGTAAATAACATTATGACAATTAGTGGACAATTCAAAGAATTGTTTGAACAAAACAGCAGATATTCAGTAAATGAGGCGCTCTTTACGTCTATCAGCAGTTCTTTAATAGATTTGGAGTACATTTCACCGCCAAAAATGAAGACCGAATCGGCTCTTCTAATCGCTATACTTCATCATATAATTGGTGATGAAGTTGGCGGACATGCCATCCATTCCTTGATTTGTAAATTCGATCAGTTTTTTAAAGAAAGCAATGAATCGAAGAAAATCAATAATTTGATTATTTTTGTTCTTAATTTATATGTTTGTGGACTAATTGAATCACTTCTTATCTATGAAATTATGACCAAATTATGTGAAAACTTCACCGAAAAATCTATTGAATTAATTAATTTGGTTTTAAAATCCGTTGGATTTGTTTTACGTAAAGATAATGCCATTAAAATGAAAGAATTGATTTTAAGAATACAAAATGAGGCCAAAAATGTGGACAAAAGTAGTTTAAGCGGAAACCGAATCACTTTTCTATTGGATTCGTTGATTGCTATCAAAAATAATAATATGACTAAATTGAAAGGTTATGGCACTGAAGTGGACGTCCAACTCATCGAATCTACTCTAAAGAGTAGTATCAAAAAGTCGAGAGTCAATAGCATTAGTGGTTCTTATGATGCGATTCTTCAGAGCTCTCATTGGTATTCATTCACTCAAAACATCAAAACTAATAATTCAAATGAAAAGCAGACAAATGAGTGGAAAACTGAGAAATCAGGCGATCGTCAAATGAATGATTTGTTATTCAAAGCGTTAAGACTTAATACACCGCTGAGAAAGACAATAGTAATGGCATTGAATTCGTGTAATGACTATATAGATGCGGCCAATCGACTCATTTCTGTCGGAAACAAACAGTTTTCAGAAGTGATCGTTGTTTTACTTCACGTCGCGATTCATGAAAAGCAATTCAATCCGTTTTATTCGCATTTATTTAATCATTTGAGTCAATGCGACCGCAAATATAAAGTAAGTCTCAAATTGATTGAAAATTCTTCGATTTTATTTTGAATTGTCCTCAAAACAGGTGGCACTCGATTTCGCCGTAAGAGATAAGATCACAGAATTAGAATCACTCGAGAAGAATGAGCGACATGTTTTGGCCAAACTCATTTTTTATTTATTCAAATTGAATACTTTGTCCATCACTTGCCTAAAAGTAAGTCTATTTGTGAGCAAGGCAAATAGCTTTGTCTAGTTGCAAGTTGCTAGTTTTGATTTACTTTTGTAATTATCGAACAGGTGGTCCATTTCACTGATATGAACGAGACTTATGTCCAATTCATAAAACGAATTCTGATCCCTATCTTAGAAGAGGAACAACTGATTGAACAGATTCTGTCCAAAATTGGGACTAAAGACTCGTTTGCGACTGCGATCAGACTTTTTATCAATTGTTTTATTGATCCAAAAGATCGAAACAAATTAGATGTCAAACGATTCACAACTAAAAGAAATAACTAATTATTGAATCGATTCGACGATAAATACTTTATTTTATATTTTGATGTCTGAGAGAAATAAAAACTAAAAACACAATAAAAACATAATATTTTAGTTTAATTTGATTGTAATTAATAACATTTATAGTATTGCTATGTCTTGAGAGGGTTGACCTCCAATTTCCACGAACTGTTGTTCGATACCTGAAAGACAGACAGAAAGTCATGTTTTGACAATTTTGTTGATTAAGCAAATCATTACTTTTTTAAGTGAGTTCTTTCCGCCGAAGGACTTGATTTCATTGAGCAGTTGGTCGCGAACGTTAACATGAGTGGGAGGATCGACGTGTTTCACTTTTGGCACTTCTCCACTTCGGGCCATTCTCTCACTTTTCCAGCCCTTTGTATGAAATATTTTTGTATTGATTTTATTTTTCAATGAATTGTTTGTTGGAAAAGAAGCAATAATTAGCGGTTCTGGGGGTGGTATTGGCGGAGGTACAGGAGGTGGCACTGGTGATGGTGTGCCAAATCTGACCGGCTCTTCAGTTTTATTGGTGTTTGGCAATTTTGTTGTATTTGTAGTCCTTTGTTGGCAATCGTTTTGTTGAACTTTGTTGTTATCATTCAATTTGATCCCATTTTGTGAATCGTTTTGCTTAGAATTTAAGCGAATTATTGATTCCAAACCGGGTTTTATAGAAATAGTTATCTTTTCTTTGTTTGGTTCCATTTTATGAATAACTTGTTTAGGAGACGGCGATCTGCTCTTCATTTGATCTTCAATTTTAGCGGTCAACGATTGTACGACCAAATGAGGTGATCTTAAATCTTCATTTGAGTCTTTGTCTGAATCTTGATTCACATTTTTCAAGTCTTTAGTGATAGATATCTGTGAGACATATCTTTCATTTGTCTTAACCGGTGGCTTAATATTCTTTTCCTGCAAACAGACTGACTTTTGTCCGCTCCACGATTGGATTCGGCTTATTTTGGGGGCACTGGTTATCAATGTCTGTATAACAGGTGTCGTAGACTTAGAAGTGGTTGTCGTCGTCGCTGTCGTAGAATTGGAGGTTATTTCGACTTTTGATTTGCTTGGATTTAACGGCGGACGGGATTTCTCTTCTTTCTTAACAGAAGGGAATGTCACAAATGACTTCGTACTCGACTTTATCGGTGCAGTCACTGGTGTGCTCTCAAAAATATCGACCTCTTTCTTATAAGAGCCGATCGAAAAGTTGGTGAGTCTGACCCGTGGCCGACATATATGCCTCACTTCTTCGGTGATTGATATCTTATCTTCATTGGTGGGACTGGGAGAAGCGCTAGTAGTGGGCGGTGAAAATGGCCGAGGAGTTGGACTCTGGCTGTTGTTTGAGTTATGAATAAAAAGGGTTGTTTTGCCGTTTGTCGTAATCGGTAATTGTTTTTTAGAATCAGATTTATTTTCCTGAACCGAATCATTGAGTGCCATAACTTTGGGAGTCGGCGAAGGAGTCGACGATTCTTTTCTCTCGAATTTACTTTTGATGGCTTCGATTTCGGACCAATTCTTGTCATTCGTTTGTTTTACTTGAGGCGAGACATTAGTATTTGAGTCGACGTTTGAATCATTTTCACAAATGTTTCCATTATTTAGCACTGAATTGATTTTATTATTAGTTTCGACAGCATTTGTATCGACCATAGACTCAGAAAGGGATGATTCCAACCGATCAGTAGACTCGAGACGATCCAACTCATCATTCAATGATTGTAAGGTCACTTCAATCTCTTTGTTGAAGGACTCCTCATCAGAAACAATAAGAGGAGTAGTAATTGTCGTTTGAATTTCAGTTTCATTGCAATCGTTTGTTTGTTTTATTTGCATTGTATTGTCGATCGATTCTTTTGTCATCAAATTATCAGAATTAGTGATCATTTGCTGGTTAGAAGTGTTACCATCGCTCAAGGCTTCAATAATTGTCTCGCTATCAGCAGCTGAGCTCAATTGTTCGACAATAGGCTGACCCTCATTTGGACAATCAGTCGAAGAAATGCTATTTTCTTCGTGATTCCTGTTCTGAAATGGAGATGGAGGAGGAAGTGGTGTGGACAGCTCCTCCAACTCCAATTCACTGTTATCTGATTGAAACAAATATAAATAGTTATTAATAACTGATGGATGAGATTATGTTTTTTGGCCAAAAATGTTGTTTTAGTCAAAGATCTGATTACTGCCATCAAAGCCGAACCCACTCTCTGCCTAACCCCTAAATACTCGAAAAATTATATATTTATTGCGAAAATATAAACCATTGATTGTTTGCTGAGTTTAAGATTCCACTTAAAGATAATCAGAGAAAATTCAAATTAAAGAAAATTTCTTATTAAGGAAGTAATGAGTCTATAATTGTGTGACAATAACTGCGAGCCTTAAGCAATGAATACGGGAGTAATGGTAATGATGTAAAGAATAATTACTTGTGATGGGGTCAATGTTGAATTCATTAGTTTGATTGTCAAAGTTATCGTTGACATCCAAATTCAAACCTAAACAGAAGCCAAAAAATTGAATACAATTTAAATATTAAATCAAAGAAATGGTATAATTTGAAAGAATTGATGGCATAGTGTGTGAGTGGAGCCAAACCTGTCGGCAAAAGCTTAAGCTGTCCGTCACCTGTCATTTCATGCAAATAAGTCCTACGAATATCATCTAAATATGACCTAAACTTGGAAAAAGTATGACCACAACCACTTAAGCCATGCAAACCAGAAGTGCTCTTAGAGTTAGTGTTATGTAAAGCTTGAGAAGAATGCAAGCGATTATTGGCAACCGTTTTATTCAGAGCTCTATTATTTGGATAGTTATTCAACTGAATCCGATCAGATATCACAGGCATAGCATTCAAACCTGGCTTTTCATTATCGACTACAATGTCTATATTCCTTTCCGCCACCTGTTCCGAGCAGTCATGACCGCAAAGTTCAGTGTCGTGACTTGCAGTCAGTGCAGGTGCAGTGCAACTGACTTCTACTTTCGGTAGCGATTCTCTAGAAGTGTTTTCATTGTCTGATGCTTTCGAATCATTCAAACCAATCGGTGTCTCATTTCTATCAAAACACTCTTCTTCTGAATCATTGGATTCTTTTGCTTTAATGTCGATATCAGGACTGTTGTGTCGAAGCTGTTGATCGACTTCATGGTTGTCGACACTTAAATCATTTTCGTCTAATTGCTGAGAGATTTCTAAGTCTGCGTCCAATTGTTTAATATAATTGTCGGAAATCACAGTTTTTTCGTTGGATTCTTGTGTTTGACTTTCGTTAGTCTTATCCAAAGGGGAGGAACATTGTGTTGACTCAGAATCCAAAGAATTGTCTCTTAAATTGATAGAAGTTTGTAAAGGTGTTGACGAACCATTAGTTTGAGTGATAACAATAGGAGATAGACTTCTATTATTGATATCAGAGGCGGTGCCGCTCGAAGAAGACGAAGTTGAAAGTGGAAGACTGACATCACTCATGCATTCGAGAACTACTTTACTTTCATCAGTGATATCATTAACATTGTGTTTGTGACCATTAATAGGTTTGACTTGTTGTGCACCGGGATCTTGCGTCGAGTAATTGGGCGGCGGTGGAGCGCGACGTTTCTTTGTTCCTGACTTCTGATTCAATACATTATTATTCGTTTGTTTCATATTATTAGAAGATATCGTTTCTGCCATTGAACTCGATTTGTGTAAAGTTGTGGCCGAAGAAGACTCGGGCGAATCACTGCTTAGAACAGACTCGTGATAACCACTAGAATCTGAACCAGAATTCTGTCGGACATGGCTTACATTTTTGGATAATTTAAGAATCGGTTTGTTTTCATCAGTTGTTTGTGGCGTTTGCGACACTTTTTCCACAAACTTTAGGTTCGAATCATTTTTGATGGATTCGATTGAATCGTTTTCCCTATTATTTGCACTCATTTGTAGCGAAAACGACTTATTCGGAAGAGTTGCTGACGAAGATATGGGAGGAGGAGGTGCCGGCCTCTTCTTCTGGTGTTTTATACTGATGTGATTCAGTCCTGTTTTCTCATCAATTGTCGTGAAATCAGGATTGGATTGACTGACAATCAATGAATTGATAGACCTTTTGATGGCTGAATCATCGATAGAATTAGCCCGAGTGGGAGACATATCCACCTGAGAAGCACTGGATGTTACGTATTGGAGCTCTATTTGAGCCAAATTCTTGTTAGAGACGAGAGTCACTTCATTGAGTGTATAAAAGGCGAGGGTTTTGTTGGAGTCTAATACCTGCGGGCCTTCACTTTTACCCGTGAAACAAACCAATTGGTATTTGTTGGCGTCGAGTGCTTTCTCACTGCATATGATTTGTTTGATGGCAGCAATGGTGGCGTTGGGCGTAACTCTCATTACCATTAACTGATTTCGAGGCAAATTAACCTGTAATCGGAATGTTGTCTGGAATGGTACACCTGAAGGAGTGCTGCCTTTCGATGAACTACTTTTCGCGTTCTTAGCAATTATAGAGATTTGGTTGCAATCGAGAGAACCGATGGGTGTACTCGCCTTAAACTCATGATCGCCGGCATTAATGGTATAATTCGCGGCATTGAATCGGTATTGCGTCGAAATATTGACCAATAGGTCGAGCATTGGAGTACGTCTTTCAACATTAACCACTACAGGATTGGCACTGTTGGGAAGCGTCACACTTATGTCCATTCTTCCTTCAAGAAGTTCATTAATAGCACAGCTGTCATCACTCGCACAACTCATTCTACTATTAGTTTTTGATTTTGTCTCTTCTAAATCATATCCAGAACCAGAGGCCACACCACTAACACTGACTCTTTCACTTCCCGATGAGGACGAAGACACCGCACTCTTCATATTCGATGAACTGTTAAATATGAGAAACAATTACACAAAAAAGTAACCAAAAGAATGAGAAAAGAAATCAAAATCACTTGAAATCACTTCCTTAAGAAATTATTGAATCAATTCTCACAAAAGTTATGGCTTTCAATCAAATTGAGAATAAATACAAAAGAAAATAAACGCATATAAAGAAGAGACAAACAAATTAGTTTGAATGCAAGGAGTGATTATCAATATTTAATAGTCATTAAGGCAACTGAAAAATGAGAAAATATTTGGTTTGCGATGTTCTGTGAATTAATGATTAAAAGCGATTAATTCATATCTTTTTGATTAAAAAAAAGGCGTTATTATTATATTCTTAATACTTTTATTTGAATGACATTTCGCTTCAATTCTCACTTAATATTTAGCTTTGAGTCGATTTCTTAGATAACAATAACTACTAATTATATCAAACTTTCGATACATTTGAAGAATGCTTCAGTTTATTGCTTTTTTATCACTCATTCTTATATCACTTCACAACTTATATTATTTAAGGAATGAGCAAGGGTGAATCTATCTTAATAAATGTAACAAATGAAATTGTTGGTGACACAATGAAAAATATAGAAATACCTTTAATACCGATTGTACAAGGTATGAGTCAAAGGAAAAGGAAAAGTTTGCAAAATTGTCGCAATAACAGGAAAATAGTGTTTCACAAAACACAAAAAATTCAAATAAAAAGACAATTTTATTACTTATTTTAAAAAAAAAAACTTCATTTAAACTTTGGTGCGAATAACGCAACACTGAATCTCTTTTGTCAAACGCATAGTAAAAAGCAGGTAATATTAATCAGTGTAAAATTGCTTCCAAAATATTAGATCATTTCTGGAAATTTTATGAAATTTATTTATAGTAAGTTCAGCAAAAAAAAAATTTGGTCATTAATAAATTTATCATGATTCATCTAAAAAACTAGACTACTAAAAATAGAAGAAAGACTAAAAGCTAGATGTCAGACCTTTTTAAAACTACCTTTTAATGTATTAATGAAATTAAATGAGATTCTATGCCTCGATCTATCATTTTTTGACACAAAATCAAATATTTATCAAAAATGTCAGAACCAATGCTTCAGAACTTAATTCTGTTGTTATCCTTAATTATAATGTAATATAAATAGAGATAAATACGAATAAATACTAAGATTTGAAACAAAACTATCATAACATGAATATAATGAACAGGGATCGGAAAAAAATGAACAAGGGAACTAAAAATACACTATACTTTATGGTTAAAATTCTAGATAAGTTAAAAAATAGACGATTTTCAAACCAGCAAATTCACAAAATTTGTGACGTAAATGTAAACAAAAAGTTCCAAGTTTTTGCATTTGAAAATCTCTTATCAAACTTATCATTAAGAAAATAATTGATTTAAGTT
>JAQFXL010000222.1:0-26597 GCA_034693445.1 Edwardzetes edwardsi | reverse complement strand
GAGGTAATGGTCGCTCAGATAAGCAGAAAAGTTAGAAACAAAATTAATGCCATTTTAGTAATATATGAGTTAAATAAATGTGTAATAAATAATTTAAAAGCACAGCATAAGTGTAAAAACAATCAGCCATTCCTAACACAAGAGTAAGAATTAAAACACTTTTATGGAAATCGAAGAATAAATTTATAATTGATTTTCTGTTAAGTAATGCGATATTCAATCAGTACGTAATAGTTAGCGGAGGCGGAGGTCAATGAATTGCAGTGGAAATTGGGTAGGTCATATTCAATTTATAAGGTTATTTATCGAATAAATAGCAATGTGCATTTTTACGTACTTTTTGAGTGATCGATGTAGAAATCAAGAAGGAGTTAAATTAAAAAGAAAATAATATAATTGAAATTTTATTGTGATATCAAAAAAGGATTACACCTTTTGATTAATACCACACACATTGCCCAAAATGAACGGGTATTCCAAAAGAATTAAATGGCATTCAATCAAAAGCTTTGCAAAATTGAACAGGTACATAATCTGTGCTCTGCTGTGTTATTCTGTGCGATACTCTCTGTTATATTCAAGAAACGTGAAGAAGAAAATAAGTAGAGATTTATGAATAGATAATTGAAAAATAAGAAAATCTTTTCCTAACTTTTCAATCATCGCTAGAATTACAGGGATTTGTGAAAGAATTTCAAAAATTATTTCATTCTTATTATAATAAATTTAAAACTTATTTTTGAGTTTCCAAACAATCAGTCAGTTATTAAACTCTTAATGTTTTGAATGATTACATAATTGTTATTCATTTTAAACCTTTATTTAAATTTCAATTCTAATACAAACACAACAAACAGTTATTAAACGAATTTTTGTTTTATAACACAAATGTAATTAAAAACAAATTCATTGGAATTTAGTTCAAAATCTACTGATTATACCTATTATTAAATAATACAGTGTTTTAACAAAACTGTTGATTGTTTTATAATTGATTGCCATCGCTTTCAGTGCTTGGAATTTTCAATTTCTTCCTAGTTTATAATTTGATTTTGATTGATTGGGTCATTTGGGTAACAATTTCTTACAAATTAATCAATTGTTTGACAAAAAAAAAACAAAACAAAAACTTTTAACAAAAAAAATGATTAATTACTGAAAAAATTAATTTTCATTTATTTAAACAAAAAAAAAGTTTATCTCTGAGTCTAATCAGTAGTTTTTAAAACACATGTTATATAACACACTGTATATAAGACACTGTATTTTTTGATAAACATTTTTCTTATCCAAAAAATATTTCAAAAATCAAAACTAAAACAAAAATTTTCATTAAAAAAGTTATTTCACAGAAAAAGAGAAAAAATCCAATCTTTAAAAATTTTAAATCAAAAGCCGAGAAATATATCTTTGAAATTGATATCAAACCCAAAAGCAAAACACGAAATACATTTCAACACAACCTTTCCCTCCGATAGACATTTCTTTGGGAAAAAGAGCCAAACATTTAGATAAAAGTAAACAAACATTAAGTTTATTACATAAGAGTCTCACAAAGTCTTTGATTTATAAATAAAAATAAATATTTTTCAGTAAAACATTTATTTTGACTAAAAATAAGCCCAAAAATGGCAGAAAATCTTTAATATTCCAGTGTTTATGTGGCTCTTATGGCATAACCCGAGGCCATAGTCGAGGCTATCGGTAGAAAAAAAGACTATTTATGAAGAAAATGAGATAAAAAAACATTTTTGTACTGAAGTGTAGACAAACACCAAAACACAGAATGAGGTTTAAGTCAATTCTTTGTCTAAAAATTTCACTTCTCTTCTCCTGAGAAGAAAAATATCCATTTATACTATTAGAGGAAAGTACGTATCAAAGGCACAGAATAAGGTTAAGTCCTGTCTGTCTCTATAATAATATCAATTTCCAAATGACATCATGTCTTCAAATTAGCGAATCATTCGATCAGAAGTCGGCATCAAATGTCACATTTGATTACAATTCACTCTATTATACAATAAGAGTATAACATCTGCTAAACAAAAGCCAAAACCAAAAGAAAAAAGACTCAGAAATAATAGCAAAACAAAAGCACCGAAACTAATATCGAATTCCCGGCAAAGGAAAATATTTTAAAAACTCCAAGTACAACCAGGGTTACCGATTTTTGCTTTATAATAGAACAAGATTGAATCCAAATCAATCCAATTACTTGTAAAACTAAAACTAGTTATCGAGAGTCACGAATTCAAAGAAAAATTATAAAATTATCATGTTGATAAAATCGATTGCATTCCTATAATTAGCTACATCTTGCTCACATCTGTGCACTGAGATCTTGCACAAATCTGTTCCAATCAGTGCATTCATAACAAGAAAATGCTTTTATCTAATGTTTGAATCAAAAGCGAAGTTTTTATTAACATTTCTTCTCTTTTATATTCAATTATTTATGAAAAAAGCGGATAATAGTTATTAAATCAAAGGAGCGTTTAGTCACTTATTTTTCACTCATTAAATGTTACTCTCTTAGAAATATCGCAAAAATCAGTTTACAGTCAAATCCTCATATTTTAAAGTCAAGAGTAATCTCTTTCTCAAAATAATTTCTCTTCAAGTCATGAAAGACAGTCAAGAATTCACATTAATCTCAATATTGTTTGAATTGACAAATAGTTTTCCAATTTTTTCATCTTAGAACTTATGATAAATTGCTTTCGAATTGATTTCTAATAGACTGTGAGCTCAGAATAAGAGAGAAAACCTTTCAAACATCATATAAGTTAAAGAGAAGAGAAGAGAAAAATTTCTGAACAAAATATATACAAATCTAAAAATATTTCGAAAGTTATTGTAAATGATATATCACTTATAAATGGCTCCTACTGTACATTTATGGAGGGGTTGGCATCAAAGTGGCGTTCAGTAGAGGAGCGATAGTGCTGTGACTGAGCAGTGGCTCCAATAAGAAGCGCATCACTTCTGGTGCTGAGCCGTAAAAAATGCTCAAATCTTAGGTTCAAATAACTTTTGCGAATCAATGCATAAAAATTTTCGTTAAACCATATCGACTAAAAAGCGAGAGTCAAATGGTATAAACAGTTCTCGGGTTCACTCCAGAGCATAGGGAGGGCGAGATAGAAGAGAGAAAAAAAATATATACTTTTCCCAACACTGGTAGCAGTGAATCAAAAATTGAATTTTGAACACAAAAAATAAGATAAAACCGAAAGCTATGGTCTGTTATAATGGATATCAAAAAGTTATTGAATAGAAGAAAAACATTTAATAATAGTTTTGCGAAAAGTTTTTATTATTATACTCTTCTATGACTGACTCTAATGTCTGTGTACTAGACTTGTATGATGAGTTTCATATTTTTATACCCTTGGAATTGATTTTCAAACACCAGGCTTACAATCAATATCTGATCCAAATTGAGACAAATGGTAAATACGATGTTTACGATTGAGAAATGAAAACTACATTTTATTAGTGAAGAGAGAAAAACATAGCAATTATTAGTTGAGGTTTGACTTGTATTTGACACAACATATCATCGATCGCTCAGAATAGCGAACAGTAATTATAGATTGAATTCTTGTAAACGAAAACATTAAAGAAATTGTATCTCAACTGAAGACAAATAATTTTTCATATTTTAGTCATCACTTGAATCCAAACATTTTTTAAACATTATTTTGAAGACAAATAAATAACTAACAAAATGAAGAGATTCCGGGATTGGGTTCGCATTTCTATTGCAAAATATCAATCAAAATAATCGGAGAACTTTTGATTTCAATACCAAAAAGTTCTCTGAACTTGAATTTCAACGCAAAATGTGAAGAAATGATCAAAAATTCAGAACAATATTCGCTTTCTTCAAATGAATACTAATTCCACAAAATATTCCAACCCTCAAAACTTTAGCTCAGAATTAAAGGCCGGTCCCCTAAACAACATCAAAACCAGACTCATTCCCACAATATTTTTTGTTTTGCTCCAAACTAACTCTAATTTAAACTAGTATTTGAAATCTAAGCTCAAAATCAATGATCAAATATAATGGTTATAATCAGAGGCAAAGATTTTTCCCATAATTTAATTTTCAATGACATTGAAATCGATAGCAAAACCACACAATTGACCGAAACTATAACCAAAACCCAAATACCAAACCTAATAATCAATTGATTCACACGTTTTATACGACTATCAGAAGAAGCATTTTTTGACAATCAATAGTCAAATGGAAATTTTTAGCCATAAAAAGACAATATTTTTCCCATATGTCCTCTTCACTTGAATTATGTCTTAGACTATCATACCTGTGCTCATTGTGCTGATTGCGTGAAGGACAGACAAAAATTAGGTATAAAGCTATTGATTCCCACATCAGTTGAAAAAGAGTGTGAGCTTTAAGTGAAAATACACACAAAAAGGGCCGAAAAATCTCATCATTACTTATCATTAGAGATGAGGAGAATTTTTGGTTTCGAAATCACAAAAGTATGAAAAGGAAATCGAGAAAAAAGGTTAGATTCAGATTCCAGGGTCAATCATAATGGAAATCACTATAGCATCCACAAAAGAGGCTCCTTTCACAGCTCAGAATTTTTTATCATGGCTAGAAATAAACAGGAAAACCACTTTTACATTCAGTGAAATGTAAACAATTCCATTAAATTTTATTGACCTTGGTAATCTCCAAGAGCTCAAATCCAATTATGAAGAACTCAATTTCACAACCAGTGAAGTTTTAATTTCAGAAATATTTGATTAAAAACCAGAATATCCTTTGATATTATCATTGAAATCGATTGCTTTGAATCAAAAATAATTATCACTCGACTGAAAACATAGACAAACGACCGAAGAGTAAAAATATAAGTCTTATAAGAAATCTAATATATATTTTAATAGATTATATATTGGATGACACAAAACATAAAACATTATACATAAGGAATAGAGACGAAGAAGTCTTGAGATTAGATCTTAATATATATACACGAATGGAGTGAAAGATTGCAAATGAAGATAAGGGACACAAACTATAAGAAATACTGATTTTCTGGTTTAATACGAGAGGAAACTTCTATTTTCTCACTAAAATCATACATTCCTTGCAATGTCTGTTCAGTTCACATCCAGTGTTGAACTTTTTTTTATGTGTGTCTAACAAACTTAATCACAAAAACTTTGAAGAATTAGAAATGAATTAATCATTTGATCGGCTCTTCAGACGACATAACAAAAGGGATTTAGTTTTGAAGAATAATTATTTTGATTCTATTAAAACACTTCTGAGAAAATTTACCTAGCTAAGATACCTTGTTAAAAAACTAACTATACTTGTTAATGATCTCGAGGACTGACAGTGTCTAAAAAAGTTTGATTAATTATTTCATAGACTATCAAAAAATTATCATTTATAACAACTCTCTCTCTCTCTCTCTCTCTCTCTCTCTCTCTCTCTCTCTCTCTCTCTCTATCTCTCTCTCTCTCTCTCTTTCTCTCTCACTTCGAAGGAATTTGAGAGGATTTGAGACTGAATTCAATTCAAAGTAATTATTGTGATATTTTCCACTCAATCCCATTGAGTGATAGCCAACTGTTTCAATACTAAACTAGGCAAAAATTTATTTCAAGAATGTGACAGTATAAAACACCATGATTATATTTACTCTTGCATAAATAGTTCAGATCCCTTAAAAACATCTTCAAAATATTTCGCACAGAACAAAAGTGATTACCACTGACTATTGGCTTTGCATCCCTTCCATTAGCATTATATAGATCTGATAATAGGATATATTTTATTATAATAATAGTTAGCATTTGATTAATGAATTTTCATAAGTAATAAACGAATTATTTTTCAAAATAACTCCAAAAAATTACAGGAATTTTCGTTAGACTTGTTTTTGTCGAAAGTATACGAAAAATATTTTTATAATTTATATTGAATTCAAAGTAATTTATTTTTTTTCGTCTCATTTTGTTGAACACACTATTCATTAAACAAAATTATTTCATAAGATTTATTATCATTTATATATTGCAACCTGCAATGAAAAACACCATAACTCCATTCATTCAATTAAATTCAAGCAAATTTATAGCTCAATTTCGTGAAATATTTGTCTGGGTCAAATTCTAGTTAATCTCAGTGGATAATTATTGAGAATTAATGACTTCCAGGAGAAAAAAAAAATCCAATGAATTTTGAAAAAATAAATTTATTCATTGATTCACAGAAAAAGATTAATCATTTGTAGAAACGATGAGAAACTTATTTCTCAGATTAAATCACAATTAGTTTTGAATAATGATTGCATTCAATCACGAATTTCAACGTTCACACACAAAACTATCCTGATCATCCTCAACATGAAAGCGAAATTATTATCAAAGAAAGGGCTTTTGAAAAATAAGAATGCTCAATCAAATGAAGTGAAAATAAAGTAAGCATTCACATTTGAAATTTATTCACAATAAGTGGCATAACATGTGACACAACAGTAATATTGAAGTACTTGACTGTCGTGTAAACACAAAAATCTTCGTTTTCGTGAAAAAACCTTTTCTCAAATATATGACAGCAAATGGAAGTGAAGTATAAATAAAAAAATATTTGAAATAAAATAATATCCGACTTAAGAAGATATTTGGATATTTGAAGAGCGGAATGAAGCGTTTATCCGGAGTAGACAGGCTCCTCTAAATGTTTACTTATAGTTTAGACTACCTTGATAGAATAACAAAAATTTTCTTTCTTTATAATTTCACTTTTAATTTCACTATAATTTTGAAACAAGATAGGTTATCTTGAAATAAATAATCCGAACAAATATGCCAACAGAAAACTACCCTTGGAGAACCCAGGCTTGAGTGACACTTCAAGACAGAGACGGCATGGTTTGGATTGGGTTCAAAAAAATATGAAAACCATATATAAACAGAAAATAATTCGCTCTTCAAATGAATGTAATATTTATATATAAATATATGAGAGTTAGATATAATCCAAATATTTATGTCATTTCAAAGTTATTGCTTTGAAGAAAAAGGAGCAAAAAATGTGAATATTTTCTACTCTAGAATAAAATATTATTTTGTGCTTATATTCGGTGCAAACATCAGTTGAAAGCATTTTCAATGACTGTTTGATTTCTGTGCCTTTCCTTACAATACAGTCTTTGCATACGAATTATGTGAATCCACTCCACAGACGAGGAGTTATGAAGAAATGAAAAATTGTTTTTAATATCAGCACTACTTTCACAGCAATTCATATAATATATTATAAAAGAGAAAAATACATATATTTTGGGCTCAAAAAACTTGAATATTATTTAATAAATAAATTCTGATATTAAATGACAAAAATCATAAAATATAAACGACTTAACCATTCATAAGGACTGACACCACAGCAGGTCCTAAATGGGATCAAATTCTTTGCATGTCTTGACTCCAGTCATATTCGGTTAGAAAAATGCATCACTTGTTTAGAAATATACAAGAATTCACAGAAAATAGCAAAAATAAACCTTTCCTCTCATTCAAAACTGAGCAAGAACAAACTATAAATTCCAAACTTCATTCCTCTACAGTCAAAACTCAGCGGAAGAACAACAGTCAGTCCTTTGTCTCTAATCTCAAGTGTAATAAACATTAGTTTACTTTTATATTAGAAATAATTTTATTATTTCATAAACAACAGCGAATTCTGTCCTCTCTGTCCTCTCATGTAATAAAAATGTGTAACAAATAGTGTTAACAGTAGTTATAAATTATTTCAATCATAAAACTCAATACAAGTAATAAAATATTAATAAAAAAGTCAACAAAAATTTCATTCATATGGGAATTGACTCCAAAATATCAATTCTGTGCAATAATTACACAAATTTTTGTTTAATTAACCAAAACTAAAAACAAAAATTAATAATTAATTGCATTAATAAAAAGGTATTAAAATATTTATCTGAAGCTAAGTATAAAAAGTTTACATCAATAGTTCATAAAAGTGAGGTTTTACTGTACTTTAGGGGTATTAAAATGGATGTAACAAAAATGATTTATAAGAATATTAATGAAAGCAAATCCGATATATGTATTTTGCAAGATATAAGAGCAAAATATTTAGCTGAACACTGTTTTTTGTGCCAAGTTTATGTCGAGGTAAGAAAAGGCGTTTACAACGGAAATAATATTTATTGCTTTACAGCTAAGGATTAGTTATTTTAGTTATTAATATAATATTTCATTTAAATTGTATTTTATTACAATATTTATTATATTATATATCATTTTAAATGAATTAATTCATAGATTAATTTTCGGCAAAATTATTGCATTTCATGAGAAATGTATTTGAAGTTTGAAAACAAATTTGTCGAAAATTTTACGCAAAAAATTGCAAAACATTTGAGACAAGCATTTAATACAAAAAACAAAAAATACAAGTTATCAAGAATTTCAAAATCAAATTGCTGAGTTCAACTTTCAATTATCACCCGAGTAAAAAATATATATTGGAATAAACTGAGCCGAGTAATTAAATGTCAGATAAAAAGATAAAATCAATTTATAAACAATTTTCGACATATAGTTAAGAGAAGAGAAGGAAAATGAAGAACAAAATAAATTAGAAAATAAAAATGCATTAAAAACAAGAGTATAACGAATATTAATAAGAAAAATATGGCGAAGATATTCATTTTGGGAAATCATATTTCAATAACATGGGGCCCAAAGGCGAGAAATAGTTATTCTGTGCTTTAAATGAGAGAAAAATTCATTATAAACGGCAAGAGAGCAGTGAATATCAATTTTTTCATTAAATGATTTTTTGGGTGAATATGCGGAAAAAGCACCGGTGGATATACTGAGGAGGGGGCAGAACATCAATGATAAAAGGGAATGGCTGATAGGTTTGGGTTATATCAAAAAAGCCAATGTGTTTCTAAAAACACTTTTATTCCTCTTTTTTCTCAAACCAAAGAAGTCTTTCATCAAAATTGAAGCAAAAAATTCTTTCTCTACCCGTTCTCTCTGTGTTTATGCTGTGCTCTGTGTGTCTGCATTTCCCTTTGCAATAGCTATCTATGAAAGACAACTAATTTCTGGAGCGCCGGGCGATTGCTAGTTGAGTGAAAAGTGTTGACCTCAGCACCGGGCAATCAATCATAGGATCTAACACAGCAGAGAACAGCACAAACTTTCAGTCGATGGCATGTTCTTCAAAGTGTGTGTGTGTGTATGTGTGTGTTGTTCTTAGGACTGGCGTATAATATTAGGGGCCGGTAACAAAAACCGCCAACCGCTCTGTCCAACAATAAAGAAGAGGAGTATTGGCTTTTCTTTTCATTTGCCATCAAATTTGATGATAATATGAAGATTGAGTACAAGAATAGGTGTAAAGAAATTTTTATTATATTTAGAGAAGAGAAACGACTGAAAAGTTTTTGCACCAAAACTCTCCTCTAAAATACATTAGAGATTAGACGCCATTCAACGCAAAGGAAAATATAAAAAACACAACTTTCCTCTCATATAATGTGTTGTTAACAAAACCTCAATTTTCTGCTCCTATTATACAACAAATGATATGATACGGACTGCCATAGAAGAGCACAGGGCTATGGATCACACCATCACATTATTGCCTATCCCTTGAAGACAAGCAAATGAATAATCAATATTTTGAACTCAAAAGAAAAACTTTTCACCTCTTCTTCTGACATAACTTTGAAAATTAAATTTTCATTACTTTTACACAAACCTATTGTTAACATGAATTTCAAATTCAAAACTGATTTTCAATTTTCAATCTTCAAGTTTGACATCAATTTTGACGAAAAAATGATTAATTGTTTTCTAATTAATTGGTTCCTAATTATAGGCAAAAATATATTCTTTGCTTTAAAACCAGAATTTCTTTTAAATAACTTAACAAATGATTGAATACTTAATTATTGGTATTTATTTTTTTGCACCAAGCTCAAAACTACTGCTTTTAAATGCAATTAATCATATTTAGTGATTAATTTTTTCTAACTTTCATCAAAAGGCAATTAATTATATATTTTTTCGTTTCGATAACAAAATACAAATACTTATTGTTATTGTATTTTGATTTTTGTTGACTTTTCTATCAGTCATTCCCTCATTGTTTTGCTGTTCCCCTATTGTGGCACAGAATGAAAGGTTAGGCCATTGAAAATGAGATCATTTTTTTTTGAATAATAGATAGATAACAGTAATTATCGAAATTAAGAACAATAATCGATAGTAAATTGTAAAGGAAATCATTAATCAATTATAAAGTTGCCACTTGTTGAAAAGTTGAATACCCCCAAAACTAGCATGTGTAATTTGATTAATTAGATATAATCAACTGTTAACTAGGCTAAATTTTTTACAAATAAGGTAAAATTAACAGAATTTCTCGTGAAATGCAAGTTAACTAAATCAGTGATGGTCAAAAAAAAAGCCCATCCCTGTTTCACTCAAAATTAATGTTCATTGATACAAAAGTTGTCTCTTCAAATTGTCTTAATGTTCTCCGCACAGTGTAGACCTCGAGGGGAACGGACTGCATAAACACACCATCAATATATCACTAGCAAATGGCAGTGGCATTGATTCCAAGCGATGATAACAATATTATATAAAGAATATTAAATTTTTAGCCAAAACTATAACACATTTATAACACAATTTGATTGATTAACTATTTTTAGAGAATGACATCAAGATTTTTAACAGTCCTAGACTGACAGTCATTCCTCTGTCTAAAGTCGGGCCCAAACCTGTATTGAACCGAACGGCTGTTTCCCTTTCAAAACACGTCGAGGCAATTTTTTTGTCAAATTTAATAAATTTGATGAATATATTTGATTAATGACTTGTCTTTTCATCCATTGATTTGTGAAAGATATAAGGATATCATATAAGAGATGACTTGCATTACCAATGATGAGCAAGGTTATATACCTTCAAGATGTAATCAAGGGCTATAATCAGGGGGAGTATAATTGCTCAAAAATCTAAGATGTCATTAATAAGCTTGAAGTTCAACAGGGGGTGAATATAGGGGTATATCACTCCCTGAGCACCACTTAAAAAATATAAACAAAACGAGAATAAAAAGTATATTTCTGTTTATATCTGATATCAAAAATTTTTGAACTGAAAATAAAACTAAAATTAAAACATTTCTCTTCTAATATCTGACACTTTATAGGTATAATAAATTTGAAAATTATATTTTTGATCTTGATAACTAAATATGAAGCTGAAGAAAGTGAAAAATGTTTTCACATTTATGGGCCGCAAAATATTGAAAATTTTCTTATCGACAAAACTTATCTTTAATTTCACTTCACTTAAGAGAAAAGTTGAAAAATACTTTCAACGACTCATGTCTTTCGACAGAGAAATCCACTAAAAATATAAACAAAAACTTAATTAAAATGATTATTAAATTCAATGGAAAAACAAAACTTAAGTAAAAAGACTTTTTTGAAAATTTCAAAGACTTTTGATGTGGTTATAGTTCACCGAATGATATGATTGCAAATTAGAGCTTTCGGTCTTTTTTGATAGACTGGAGGACAGACCGCACCCAACACCAAAAATCGAGTGAAAAAAAACATCTGAAGTTTTTGTTGTGTCACAAAAAGGACAGTTTTTTGTTTGGGTTTCTCTGTCATTGCAATAGTTTTATAGCAATTGTATTGAAGAAAAGCAACGAAAAAATCGTTTCATACAATCAATCAAAATATTTTTTGGCAGATGTCTCACAATATGTCTATTATTTCATATATTTTTCAAGTCTTCGACATTTTTTTGCAAACATTTCTTCTAATAATCAATACTTGACTCATATTTTTGTTTCATTTCCGTTCTCTCTCTCTCTCTCTCTCTCTCTCTCTCTCTCTCTCTCTCTCTCTCTCTCTCTTAGAAACAAAAATATGTGAAATAATTGAATTCCAAACAAAGTTTATATAAATTTCAGAAATAATAGTCTAAAGAATTTGTTTTCAATTCGTTTCTAATTAGAGTTTTAATTGACTTTCAAATTGAAAGACATATAAATGAAAACTTCATTTAAACCCTTCATTTCCGAAGTGAATTCAATTTGGAACCAAAACCTATTTCATTAAGAAATCGATAACAGGAATGACCAGGAGGTCAAACACAACATTCGATCACATAAGCCTTTTCAAATTGATAGATATCATTTTGATCTAGAAGATAACCCAAAGCAAGCAACATTATATCAAAAGTATTCGCGTACGAATTTACTTTAAACCAAGCGGATTATGACCAGGGAACCCTGGCTATTCCTGCAATAGACAAATAGCAGAGCAGAACTGAAGTTTAAAAATTAATTGATTGAAAAATTGGTTTTTAATCGGCGGCGACGGAAAGTAGTTCTCAAAAAAACATTTTTAATTATTTTATAATTAACTGTTGGATGAGATTATAAATTGCTTTGAATTCTCATCGAAAACAAATTATAGTCTAATTAGAAATCACTTAATCATTGATTGAATACTCATTTCAATTGGATTCCAAGATTAAAAATCAAAAACATTTCCATCAAACTTACGTTTCAATCAGTTGTCGGAAAACTTGGCTTTTCTTTCAAAAGCTGTCTTCAAATTTGAATCGATTTCTGTAAAGAAGACGAAGAAAAAGAAAAATTAGTTTTTATTTATCAGACATCAGAAGAAAATCTTATATTTATTGGAAATTCGGCCAAAAATATCTGTCGACTTATTTTTGCGATCAAAAAATAGGTTTCGCATCAATTGGTTAGTCATAAAACACATTGCCTTTTGATATCTAATATCTATCACAAGTGCTGTTCAAAAGAGCACTTCATACCGAAGACAAGTAAGTCTCGGAAACACTGAAAGGCATTGAAATCAAAAAAATATTTTCCAAAAAAAAAATTTTTGAATTTCATCTCACTTTTCACTTCTGAATTGATTTTCATTTTTATGATTTTCTGGTTTTTTACTTTCCGTCACAAAATTTTCAGCGAAAAAATTGGAGAATCAGAACAAAAATTCCATTTTTATCACTTGAGTGCAGTCTTCTTTTCATTGATATCGAGGACAAACAAAAACAAAATTCCAGACCCTTTTCTGGAGAGATGACTCCAAAATGATAGCCAAAAAGCGAATGAAAAATAAGATGAGAATAGATTGCAATCATTTACCCAAAAAGGCATTAAAAGTCACAAATAGCGCACAGAATAAAAATTATTTCCAAGTTTACACACAAATATATATCATCTTGTATTAGAGCCGGGACTCAATAACTCATCCCTCAATTGGAAGGGACTTTTGGCTACTGAATCACATTTTTCATAACAATTTCACCAATGGTTTATTATAGCCTTAACCACATATGAAATCAAACTAAGAATAAAAAAACTGCTTCACTACTAATCCAGTTCTCCGGTATCATATCTGAGCGCACAGGTATCTGCACACCGGCATAGAAACTATTGGACCTAACATTTCAATAAAATACAGTGAAATACAGTCAAAAGTAATAATAAATAATAACAGAAAAGTGAAAGTAACTCAACTGTAATACCAGTCCCTAAATAAAAACTTGAAGGACTGGTAGCCCAGCCATAGCTACTGCACTAAACTTATTATTTTTCAATTGTTATTATTAGTTATACTGAAGATTATAATTCATATATTATATCAAAATTTTTTTAAGATTTCGCTCTGCCTATCAGCTCAGCCATAAATGAAAGAACTACTGTATATTTAAGAGGAGTCGGCAGTCGTCGGGACGACAACCAAAAATTTATAGACTGTTCACTGAATAGTCAATCAGAAAATCAGTAGATTTTTCTTCGATAGCAAACGAAAGACAGAGTTGTTATCAAAAGTACAACTTTCCTTTCGGTTCACTCTTTCATAACATAAGTAATGAGGAGTTGAGGGGAACCTCACTATAACTCAGAATAAGATTAGTCTCCGAGTAATCTATAAATAAGGGTTAAGAAAGATATAGAGAAATGTAAGAGAAAACTACGAAATAAATAATTTAATACATAATTTAAAACTCATTTAAAACTATAAATTCAATAAAAATATAAATTAAATCTCAAAACTCGAGACCAAAAAAACGCATCGAAACTGAAATCGCATTTGAAATGAAATTTAAAAAAATTATAATTAATTTCAGCTGAAAATTATGAGATAAGAGGCAAAAGTCTCGATAAAAATTAAATGAAAAAAAATATTCGCAAAAAATAATCGACAGTCTCATTGCTAGATACAAAATGATTATTTTTCTGCTGGTTATGAAAATTTATTGACTCAGAAAAGTCATCTGAAAATAAATATAATTAATGAGTAATTCGATTGAAATTTAAAACTTGTTTCAAACTTTCAAAGGACCTCTTTTTGCAGTACTTCTCGATATCACTATCACTGATGGGAATCAAAAATTTTCTTTCTTTGAGTTTCAAACGATTTTCTACTAATTTATAACCATTTCGGAGGACAGGGAAGAGAACGACACAAAAAATTATAGCATTTTTTTCGTTCACTATTTGATAGATTTACGGCTAATATCGATATTAGTGTTAGTCAGTCGACAGAACAGCACTAATGTAATATCGAATACACCTTTCCTTTCCCTTCTGGACAGTCATTTCACTTTCCAAAGTGACATAACCCCCAGGCCTTAATTCAAAAGGTTTTCCTATAATTTTGTTTTCGATATAAATTTGTTTTATATCTCTCGATGAGAGAGAGAGAGAGAGAGAGAGAGAGAGAGAGAGAGAGAGAGAGAGAGAGAGACCTTTATTTAATACACTCAAATTGAGGCAAGGATAAGCAAGGTAGCCTGATTTAGACTTTGAAGTACCATGTAAAACCGCTGCTAAATTTTTAACAAAAGTTTTCAGACATTTTTATAATTATATTTAATTTCAATATGTACCAGGTAAATTGATTGTTTTGACGAGCTAACCTTGCTAATCCTTCATCAAAGTTGAAGAGATGGATAGAAAATAAACCGAAAAACTGATGTATTTCTCTAAAACAGAGCGAAACTAAACATCATTTGGGAAATCAAATCAAACCCTAACAGAGAGGCGAACATAACTACAGAGTAGAGGAAAGACAGGAAAAAAGCTAAAACTCAGTATTTATTTGATTGGAAAATTGCTGTTCAATTCTCCACAGATATCCCAATATAGCCATTCATTGGCTTTGCTGTTGGCTTTCCTATCGCTCAGAAGAAAACTCTTTCTCTTCTTCTTAAAGACAAAGGAATTTCGTTTTTTAGCTTTTATTCTCTTGTATTACAAGAATTAACTCCACTATCAATGTCTCCAAACTATGTTATCCGAGACATTTTTTCAGAAGATATTTTTCTCTCCTTTATCTACGAGTAATGAAGTGAATCAATAAGAAAAATAACAATTTCTTCATATCTTTTTCTTCTCTCTATTTGATGTCTTTCCCCTCCGCACAGAATGAAAGTGAAATTCGGTCCACTTTTCAACGAAATGAGAAATATTTTTTCTCTCAATTTATTTTCAAATAATTTGATCTTTGAATCGATCGCCAAAATTGGTGTAAAATTTCAATTTTGAATATCAAAAGTGGACATCAGTTTAATAGAGAGCACTGGTATGTAATGAAAAACCAGTTTATCGTCTATTTCGACTAAATAACCCAAAATACAGCCGATATTTGGGGTCAAAACCGGTTGAATACAAAAGACTTGTCACATAATTCTCAATAATAATCATTTTGTGCAAAATTGAGCTTGTTCAAAAAATTCCTTCGCCTAAACCCTGAATTTATGAGACAGCGCTAAAAAAGAAAAGCCTCATTTTTTCAGAAGTTATCCGTCCTCTCCATTGAGTATTTGGTGCGAAATCCATAAATTTAGCCCAAAATTGATTAGCAATTAATTAAATGACAACAAAACTAAAGAAAAACTTCTGAAACAGAATTCAATGAAAATTCTTTAGTGAAGAGTAAAAAATTATTTTCAATTTCTATAGAAAAACGAGTTTTTATAAGTCAGTACTCAAAGTGCACTTAAAATGCAATTAATTTAGTGTTTTCTTCTCTAATAACTCAGAATAAAATCAAAGCAAAAGGTCTTAAAAATGAAATTAAATGAAAATCAATTTCTCGTAAAATCACTTTTGAGAGCAGAGAAAATGTATCGAAATCTTTAAAATTGAAGACAAAATTATTAATTTGAAATTCACATTAAATTTGTAACGAAATGTCTAAAACATTAGATAACTCAGTGATTGAATTAATTTTCGATGGAATCAATGTTTTCCTCAGAGATCTCAAATAAGAGTTCAATACTTGATTTTTCACTAAAAACCAGAGGAATGTTAGGAAAAGCCACTGAAAAGTAAAAGTTTTTCTATTCATTCACTGGTTTTCTGGTATTCATCGGCGCATAAAATCCAATGCAAAGCAAAAAATGTTTAGAATTGAATAAAATCTAATTTATTGAATAAAAGCCGTGAAAATAATGGAAAGCACAGCACTATTGAGCACAGAGTCCAGAAACTCACCTCCTATTTCAAACATTGTCTTCGACTGACATACGAGTCGTTCGCAAAATACAGACACGAAATGTGTTGTTATGTAATAAAAGTATTTTTTCGGACCCACTGTTCGGATAATAGCCCAAAGAAGACGAGGAGAGGGATCCTAATGAACAAAACACCGGCAAAACTGTCTGTAAGTTGAAAACAGTCAGTCCAATAGCCAGTCCTCTCTTATGAATCGCGTGCGACTAATCCTTCAAAAGCGATGATAAATCACTGACACTAAAAGTTATGGCGATTTATAATAATTTATATTTATTTCTCTTTCTTATTCTGTTCTCTCTCTTATACACACACTTTCACCTCCGAGTCCTATCTGTCTGTCCGCTCATTCAATGTGTTATTAATTTATTTATTCTTTACTTTCATTTTTATATGATTTAAATTCTTGTGAAACACACCTGAAAACTGAAAAACATATTTCAGACGAAAAAGATTTATTAGACTTCAAAAGCAAAAGCTTTTTCTCTCTTCTCTTAATTTTAAGATTTATTTCAATTCAATTGAATTTTGAATTAAAATTGAATTTTGTTTTTGTATTCGCTTTCAATCAATGATTGAATGCAAGAAAACACACTTTTTTGGCCTTTAGTGTCAATTGAATTCAATTTAATGAATCTTTTTGTATCGAAAGTTATTTTTGATTAAATAATTTCTATTATTATAACAGAAATTAATTGAAATTTTAATCACTTTTTAATATTATATGAGATGTCGATAACTTTTAGACCTATTTATTAGCGAAGAGTATTTGAAATTAGATTTTCATAAATGAATTTCAAATCAAAACAATAATTTATTCTTGAATTCAATGAATAAATGAATTTTGAAAAACCAAAACCAAAACTGAGTTTTCAATTATAAAAAAGCAGTTAATTATAACTGTTTTGAAACCAAAGAAATCAAATTAATTATACATTTTTTCAAATAAATAATTACAAACTTTTTGTTGATTTCAATTCAAAAGTCAATAAGACTATCGCCGACAGAGAATTTGTATCTACCAAAAAAAAATTCACTTCTGGTTATGAAATATATGTTATTATTATTTCTTAAGACATCAACAAAGAAAAGATCAAAACTAATTGATTAATAGCTGTAATTAATTTTAAAATTGCATTTCATGAACAAATTCATCAATATTTTTGATCTTATTTCTGATTGGATCAAAAAGTACGTAGGTACAACATAACTAAGTTAAGGGTGGGTAGTTATCAATTATATAAACTAGCTTAATCAAATTTTCAAGTCATATTCCGTCCTTTTTGAGTGAATTTAGAACTTGATTGAACTTTTCAAAGTTTTTGAAATCAAATTAATTTCAAAAAACTTTGATTGGTGAAAAAAATGAAAATCTCAATCAAATTATTCATTTCTTTTCGGGCTTATATAAAAACTGTGATAGATACTAATCCTTCAGATTTTTTTTTCTCTAGCAATTTCTAGTTGAATAATGTGACAAGACAAAATAAAAATAAAGTCTTTTGTATGCGAAAATGTCTTTTCTTATTATCTATTCACAAAAATTTAACCCAATTTTCAAATTAAATGTCAGATAAGTTTGTGTAAAAAACCAGGAATAAATTTTCACTTCAATTGTCTAAAAATAATATAATGGTTCGAAATATTGTGTGAATTATAAAAAATAAATTTTCAAAATTTAATTATAAAATGAATTTAAAAAAAACTGCAAAAAAATCTCTATTTATAAACACTTTTCAAAAACTAATGTTTTTTTCTACTTATGTCCGAAATTCAAATAATTTCAAAGAAAAGGCAAAAACTTCTGAAACAATGAAGAAATTGATGTAATTTTCATTTCTTATTCAAACCATAGGTTCAATGCTTAAGAAAAACATTAGACACCGACTGATAACTACCTGTGCCTACAATTGAAGACATTATTTTGTTTCACATAATAAAGAAAATCAAAACAATTTTTCATTTCAAAGTTTATTAACAAACAGTACATTAAGTGTGAGAACAGAATAAAAACTGTCTTTATATAACTTCTCTGCGCATAATAGACGCAAATCATTGAAAGTAAACATAAGGTCTAAGAAACAAAAATTTGTGTCACTTTTTGCTCGAAACTATTTCTGTGTTCAACACTTCTGTTCAGATCCTAATCTATTTAAGAGTTGAAGTATTGTCTAATTTTTTATTCCTGACTCCCTTTCCATTATACAGACATAGAGAACACGACTCGAATGCATTTCAAAGACTGAAAACATTTTAATAAAATTGAAGTCATTTTTAAAGAAACTCAAAGAAAGTCAAAGAAGTTTTGATTGCATTTTAAGAAAGAGATTTTCAAATGGATTTCAACGAAGAATTCCTTCAAATGTTTGAAACATTCAAACAATTTTGGGTTCGACTGAAGATTCAACACAAGAAAAACTACAAAGAATATAAAAAATTCAATTTTATTCATCGATAAACTGAAGACTAGAATCAATACAAACTATAGATAAGTGACGAATGAATAACCAAATAAATGGATGAAAAATGAATTTCATCGCAGATAACAACCAAATGTAATAAAAACTAATGAACTGAGAAAATGATTTTCTCTTTTATTTTTTTCCTCGGATCTAATCTAAAGAATATAAAAACTCAATAAAAATCAATTCCCAAAACGGAAATTAACACTAAATTTCACTAAACGTCTGACGAAAAGCATCTAAAAAATCAATCGATGGATAAAATACTAAAGAAATTACTTTAAGGCGAAAAAAATTTCCACTAAAGAAAAAAAGACAATATTTTTATTCATAAAACTGTATTTTGATTTTTTTCGTCCAAATCTTCATAGACTATAAGTAAGGTAATTTTCATTTCATGAATCATGAGATAAGCAGTCAGTGTGTGTGAGAGCACAGAATGAATAGAAGAAGACATTGAAAAAGGCATTAATACTGAGAGCGACTTAAGGAGAGCTCCGGCCAAAAGTCATTAACAGCTACTGATATGCCTTTTATTATATAACTATAAGGTTGGAACTGTCACTGACTGTAATTCCTGTGCACTGAGATATTCCCACTGCCCTGTGCTCTGAGCAAAGTTAGGGCAATACTAATTTGATCAAGGCAAACTAATAATAATAATAACAATAATAAACATTATCTGATTTACACCATATGTTTGATATGAAATACAAGACAAGAGTCAAAACAGTCGGTGCGCTCAGCATATAATGTGTGAAAATCTTAGCGAAGCCAAAGATCAGAAAAATCCTCGAATAAAAAAATTCAAGTGTTTATTAAGTAATGATTATATCATTTCTTCAAACATAGACTGAAAAGCATTCGCAATGAAAAGCACAAGTCATAGGAGGAACTGACTCTTGATTTTTTCGATTGCCGGTGCCGTCGGAAACACAGGATTTACTCATTTTGTGTGTGATTTTTACACACCTTTCCACTAATGGTTTGTTTGATTTTCACAATAATTTTTTCTTCAATTCATTTCAGATGTGATTTTCAAATACAGTATTCAAAATAGTTTTTCATTCATTTTGTTGTTTTGAATAATATATTCATTAATCGCATTAATGATAATATTAACAAAATATACCCCGAATATAATCACTCAGGGAGGAAAGGGAAGGATTGAGATGAAAATTATTATTATTTATTATAATTAGTGCCAAGGCGAATAATATTTAAAGCGCTAATAAAATCAACTAATGGTATATTTATTTTGATTTTATTCGGCTCTTCATCTTCTGGTTAGTTCCCGTAATTCATAGCTTGTGTGATACCTGTCCTAAACATGGCTTTGCACTCATCTCTCTCATACCTGTGCCTTTGCGCTCACCATATGATTCATATTTAATTGAAATTCTTATTAATGAATATTTAAATTTTATGAGCAATATATTCATCAATTAAATATTAGATTCATCTTTTCTCTATTTCTTGCCAAGTATCAAAAGGTCTGTAACTTTATATGTCATATATTTGAGTAAATTATTTGCAAAAATTTATTTAAATTGAAAATTAATTCACAATTGAGTCCATTAATAGTGGAAAACATGAAAATTTGATTTTGTTATTCATTCAAAATACACACTATTTTAAAGGCCAAAAAAAGTCAAAGTATTAGAGGATAGGAAAGACCAATGTTTTGTTGCTAATATTTATTCAACGAATGTATGTTTGAAAAAGGTCTTCACAAATTCTGCGGGCTTTTAATTTCATGATAATATCATATTCATATCAGAGAAGACTTGAAACACATTTTTTCTATTAAACACTCATTTAATTAATGACTCCTTAGATATGATTAACACAAATACTGAGACATAGAGTCGGGTTTAATGTTATTAAATCAAAAACTGATTCTTCAAAATATCTTTGGTTTAAAAAATGAATTTACATTCAAAACCAAGTCTTGAATTCAAAGCAATCTTTGATTTATTTCAACCGTTTATTCAATTATAAGATAATAGAAATTTTCGGCAAAAAAATAAGAAAATAATTTCTTAAACACTGATTAGAAACAGATTTTTCAGTCAAAGAAAATACATTTCGACAAAAACTTGCGATAAATTCAATTTAAAATGAATCTGAGTTTTTTGATAATCAATTATAAACTAAGAAATTTATATATGATTTGCTTTTATCGGCACTTCTTTGCCATTCATTAAATAAAAGGCAAAACCTTTTTTTGATTTCATATCAATAATAGCGTAAAGTCTATACAAAGCGAATCATAATATCTTTAAATGGCTTTCCCTCTAAAAAGCCCAAATGTATACTGAATTCTTATGCAATAGTTAACCAGATTATTTGAGAATTAGTTTTTTCAATTAAGGCTAATTTGAAATAATCAAGATATGAGTTAATCATAATTTTTTTAAAATTCGTCTGAATTTTAATCTTTGTTTCTTCAAAGAAAATAAACGAAAAATAATCGAAACGAAAAATTTCAAAATTCAACTCACATTTCAATGGAGAGGTACCGACACTCGGAGAGGATCGTCACTAACACACAATCAGATCTCAATTTCCAGTATGAGTTTTGAATATATTTTCGAGTTATCGACGAATAAAATCACCAGAAAAAGTTTGCAAAATCACCAAAGAAGTCGTCGACGAGGAAAAAGTTGGTCTGAAATTTGAATGCTTTGAGTCAATAATAGATATCACAGAATATCCCAAAATACGGTCAAAAAGATTTAATTGGATTTTCACTTCAAGAAAGCGTTTGTAAAATTTTTGCTCAATTTTTTGCCCAATTTTTTGCTCGAATTTCAAGTGATTTCACACAAAGTTTCGCTGTTTTTCTTTTCAAATGAAAGACTTTTGAAGTGAAAAAATTGAATTTTTTTCTCAACAAATAAAATCAAATGAACAGCACATCCATAGGAATGGTGTCCCACAGAACAGACCAAAACATTTATTATTTATTTGGAGAATTTGTCCACAAAAAAGCCTGAGCTTCTTGAGGTCAACTTCCCTGTCAATTGACAGCACAGGTCTAATAGCACTAGAAATATGTGTCAAAGCAAAACACATCCACTTTTCTGTGGCTATTATTAAAGCGTTTTACTCTTGAATTGAATAAAGTGTTTAAATACTTAAAACCATTGAAGGGATGTCTATAAATGTCTTATAATATTTGACAGTCGAGAACAACACCAGAACTGTTCAGTCATTTCCTTCTTTATATTAAATTCAATGCTAAGCACCAGAATCCAAAAGGGAACGGTAGGGCTATTCTTGTGAGCCGACGACAGTAAAATGCAAAAGAGAGCGCTTGAAGACCATAACCAATGGACTTAAACTCTCATCTAAATGGATGAGTGAGAGACCAAACACTCACACATAGGCAATAGCACAGCACATACACGAAAAACCAGCACAAACTTTAGGGATAATAGCCTTTATAACTTTGTGAACAGAATCTGAGTGAGAGAACTGTATGTAAGTCCTCTTTGGCTGACGGCTGAACACAAACTGAAAACAGGTCTGAAGCGAACAGAACGGCACTCACAGCTCAAGAACTGTAGAGAGCGCCTGCAGAACAGCACAGAGTTGGTGTGCGCTGCCGTATATACAAGTGGGCGCTACTCCTCTTAGCTCGAGATGATTGCTCTCTCGCTGTTTCTCTTAAAAGTTGTCTCAAGACCTTTATTGCCATTACCCCCATTGCACTTTGGCCATACCCTACTCAGCCCTATGGTCTGCTCCATTCATTCTGTCCCTCATTTATAACAAATATTTCAGTCGATTTGTTTCGCGTCATTTCAATGACTGATTTGACTCTAAATTCTTAGGAAATGTTTAGCAGTTTTGGCCTTAAAATCACTTCAAATCTATTTCTCACTCTTTTCTCTTTTAAATACTACAAAATCCTTTTCGGCTAAAATCCCTTCACTTATTCCGAGCGCACTGTTCTCTTCTGTGACCTTTTCTTACAAAAACCACTGAATGATTACTTTATTCCTTCAATGGATATACCGGTCCCTCAATCTGTTTGAAAGTCATTTCTAATAAGACTTATATTAATTCAAATGTATTTAAATTTTGATCAAAAATCCGATTTTACTGTTTTTGGAGTCGATATTATAAACCGATTTAAAGTATAAATCAATTCTTATTCTCATTTAATACCATATTTAGAGGATAATTACCTCTAAGAGGAATTCATGTCAACCCCCAGAACTCAGTTCTTTTCCTCAGAAATGCATTGAGAAATGTTTGACAAACAGATAAATGTCTTTTTGAATGAGTGTTAAAACAACCGGTAATTAAACTCAAGACAAAAGAACGGTATAACTGACAAACAACTTGATATAAATTGATGGCTCGCTTAGATTTCTTTAAAAAATGGTTCTGTTCTACTGTTGATAATTTGTTTCAGTCAATCAATTATTGATTTTGATTTTCAAAAATAATATCCAGTTTGGAAATAAAGGCAAATTTTTAGCCCCGATTCGCTTCAAACGAAATGAATGAAATCCAATTAAGCCTATTGTAGGCTAACGTTAGGCTATTAGCCGTATATTTCAT
Organism: Edwardzetes edwardsi; assembly: GCA_034693445.1. NCBI lineage: Eukaryota > Metazoa > Arthropoda > Arachnida > Sarcoptiformes > Ceratozetidae > Edwardzetes > Edwardzetes edwardsi. Next base: position 2,930 of record JAQFXL010000222.1, on the reverse strand, counting down.
GTTATGGACAGGTCTTTGACAACACATTTATGACCTCTCGTTGTTGTTCTCGAGGGCCTGTCATAACACAGGCGAGAGAGAGAGAGAGAGAGAGAGAGAGAGAGAGAGAGAGAGAGAGAGAGAGAGAGAGAGCATAGGTCTAACCTAACAGATGTTAACTACTGTTCGGCTCATAAATGTTTTCAATCAAATCTAACATTTTGTATATTAGCTGCTAATGAGGTCCGCAATTATAGCCACCGATTGCAATACATTAGTAGTAAAGGCTATTTTCTCAGCCATAATGGGCTTTCCATTCAACACAACATAACTATTCAATCAAATTAAAGATAAAAACATTTTTTATTCAATGAAAGTCTGGAATAAAATGCATTTCTTTTTATCTAAAAAATTCAATTCAAAGCAAAATTAGTTTTGTAGTGGAAAAGAGGTTTTACTCTTTTTTGGTCAAAGAAATTGATAAAAATTGTTCTAATCTATTGAAAACTCTCTGAAAATACTTAGAAAGTTTGAAATTTAATTGATTAAAGTTTTTTCAAAGATTCCGTCAAAAGAGAAAGTTTTCAAATAAAAACACTTTTGCGATAAACAGTGAAAATTTGAGATCAAATTGAATTACAACATAAGAATTCAATCAATTTGTGCACACATTAGGAGCGAAACCAAATGTTATCTAGCAAATTTTCCCTGAAATTATCCTACTTTTGAATCAATGAAAAATTGCTTTTAAATGTGAAAATCAGATTTGAAAATAACTTCTCTTAAAATACTATCAAATATTTTGAGAGACAAACACAGCCTTCGGTTCATTAATTTGTGAATAAATCACAACTATTTTTCTTATTTATTCATTTAGTGTCTGTATTCCATTAGGACATACCTCCCCTGAAGTTCACTACACACAGACATATACCACAAGACTTGGCCCTGTTTTTCGGGTGGATTTCCTCATTAACTGTGCGTTTCATACAATATTTTGATAGAAATATATTGAAACTCATATCAAAACCAATTTCATATGAGTTTGGAAACTGACTCCAAAAATCTTATCAATCAGTTAGGGCTTAGAAATCCAGAGCAAAACCTCTCCTTCTGGAATGGTTATCGACTTGAGCTAACCCGGGGTCAACTGAACTCGAATTTCAAATGAACTGTATTATCGTTTGAAAGCAAATCCAGTGGAAAATTATTTCTGACACCAAATAAATTAAAATAAATTGTTTTTTCGCCCGAAATGTAAAAATTAACGCCATTTCAGAGATGATTTCATTATAACTCATTTTTAGAGCACTGGGCTCTGGTATCAGAGGGCATAACACCAATACATACATATTCCGGGTGTTTGGGACAGATGTTTGATGTCATATATGAAATGAGTGTTAAAATTTTTGCTCTCTCTTTATATGAGGAGCAGACTGTCGGCCCTCTCTTCAACTCAAACCGATCGGGAGAGACATTAAATCTCTTTTTACAAAACACATACTGAGAGATAAAGAAATAAAGAGATAGAGATAGAGAGAGAGAGAGAGAGAGAGAGAGAGAGAGAGAGAGAGAGACCAAAATATGAGAAACCGATGCGTTTGAGATGAGACCCGCCATCAAAATCATACAATAAGTTTGGTTCGGATCAGATGCCATGTCTTTTACGGCTGACTAAACGGTTAATGAGAAGAAGTCAAACACATAATACTGTTTGACATAAGCCTTAATAAAATACAGATTTTCACTGACTTTTTCATCCGAATTGCCTTCTAATTCATTGTTAAGTTTAATAGAAATGATTGTTAACAATGAGAGCACAGAATGAAATATTTTTCAACAAGATTTTTGACTCAAATTATTGATTAAAATTTTGTCCTTGATCAAATAGTGAAAGCGAGAAAAACAAACATTACATTCAATGATACTCTTTGGGAAACCAAACTTATGTCGAGTTCTTCAGTCAATATTTGAATTTTTCGTTATAATACGGTCAGGGATGAGAGGGGACAGACAGGTTGTGGTAGTGCTCTGATGTCTGGCTGTTCTACGGATGAAAATCAATTTTTGTCTGAAGAAGAAAACGACTGCAATCGATGCCAAGAATAGAGTTGTCAATCGATGACATCCTTTTTGCTCAGATATTAGATAACAAACTCAAAGATATTATAACTGAAAGTGCTTTGAATGCAAATCATTGAAGAGATACCAGTTTTTTTGGGGCACAGAATAGAAATTCAAACCGAAAATTGGAGTCAAAAAAGACTTTTTTTGGCTTTCATTCCAACGCTTGTATTCTGTGGCGGATCTAAACGTTGGCCACAAGTAATCCATCACTGGTTTGACACAATCTGTGCCTAAACTATGACGATATTCTGCGCCTCATTCTTATTCTGTGCCAATGAGTCAAATGAACAAAAATCAGTGAAACCAAAAAATATAGTTTTTGCTACTCTTCACGCTTTAGAGTTCATTCTGAGTGATATCTATGTCACTACTGTTTGAATGGTGAAAATTTATGCTAATTTCCAGCCTGTGCTCCGTCTCTTCCTCTTCAGTATCTGTTCCCTCAAATCTATTGTAATCCGATATATTAGTGAAACTTTTCGGGGCCTGACTTCTGTCTGTTGTTATCCACGAACTTCTATTGTAATTCTGATTGATTTCCTAATATTGATCTATTCATTAATGGTATTCACTATTAACACATACAGTCGACCCCCGTTATCCACTGATATCCACACAAACTCATCCATCAAATCTGAATAATTGATAAATTTTCCCACAAAACGATTCACAGAAATTTCTTTTCATTTGATTCATAAAAACTTTGAATAAATGAACAAAATTTTAAACAAAATTTTCAAAAACCAATTGAAACATTAAAACGAGATTTGGTTGTATTTATCGATGACTTCGAGGCCCACATCGAAGTTAACTAATGGTTTTGA
>JAQFXL010000221.1:0-26628 GCA_034693445.1 Edwardzetes edwardsi | reverse complement strand
GATGAGTCTATGATTGGCTATAATTAATGTAAAACTAATTTCTTTAATGAGTTTTATATTTATATAATAACTATAATTAGATTTGAATTAATCGATAAAATTATTATATATTTGAATAATCTTTGAATCAATTATTAACTCATTATTTAAATTCATTTGTATTTCAGTTCGACTAATAGTGCGAACGATGGCATCAGTTGACCATAGTTTGCATCGGAGATATATTCGGTCCCCAATTGCCGGTCGTAACGTAGTTGCGCCTTAACTTCAGTTTGACTGCCGGTCCGCTCTGACTGATGGCATTGACTGCGTCTGAATGGGTCAGACCTATAGTCGAATAGCCGTTAATTTCGATAATTTCATCTCCAATATTGAGCAGAGAAAAGGCCGGTCCGTCCGGTGCTATACGTAGAATGAAGAGCGGCATTCCATTGAATTCGGCGCCGCCTCTAATCGAAAATCCAAAGCCTTTCGGTCCGCGGATCAGTTCAACGGTATAGCAATCGGCAGGAATTATACGCAAATGAAGGGTTTCACCTGAAATACATAACAATTATATTCTGATCCTTTTGACTAATCAATGGATGTATTACCGGATTCTTTAATCATATTAACGATATCTGGATGACTTAAAGAGGTTATGTCGATCCCATTCACGGCAATTATCCTATCCCTGATGTGAAGCCTTTGACACCTGTGCGCTGGACTGCCTTCAATGATACGACCGATGAGAGCGCAGTCACCGCAAGAAATTATAACAAAACCGAATCCCTCCGAGTCTTCGCGAAATAGCGTTACGTCATATGTGTCTGAATTACGCTTACGTCTGACCAGAATAGAGACCATTGGCCCGGTTTGGGACATGAGTTGAACCACTTCCTGATGACTGGCGCCCATTACGTTCCTATCATTTATTGATATTATTTCATCGCCTGCTTTGAGTACACCGTCTCTATGGGCCACACCTCCGATCACTATCGATCCAATGGCAACATTACGTCCCTCTTCGGCGCCGCCGACGATTCGAAAGCCGAACCCAGACTCGGCGCGGGTTAACGACGCTCTGAAGTACTCGTAATCGTCTTCATTTGCAGTCGAAGAGGTCAGGTCTGAGTTGGCGATTGATGAGTGAATGGGTTGTGTGTCTGGGGGTAAGCTTTCTGTCAATAGGGGTGATGTAAGTGCCGGCAGTAATGGCGCCGATTGGGACTTAATGTTGTTTTGTGGGAAGAATGCGTCGGTTGTGTAGTAATTGTTATTCGGTATGTATTGAGACATATAGTGATCGGAAGCGAAATCATTATTTGTTTCCCGCATTCTGACCATCATTTCAGCGTTCGGTGTCTTACAGTTCCTGACGGGGGGTAAGTAATCATTGTTTTCCCAATTGTTTTGTAAAACTATTGGAGTTTTAGATCGGAATCTCTTCTTTCGTTTAACCATAAGAATTGCCGACTCGTCGATAGGGCACTGTTTAAGAGCGTCGACCACTTCCAGGTGCGACAGATCTGATAAGTCGCAGCCATTTATGGACATAAGAATGTCTCCCTGTTTAAGAGAACCGCATCTGTCGATATCGAGAATTTTCTTAACTTTCTGTCCGGAGTGGGCGTCACTTATAGTAAAACCAAAGCCTTGAACTCCTTTAGTGAGAGTAACACTGATTATGTCAACCTCTTCATCGTCCAAATCAGGTGGTAGTTGATAGCCCCGGGCGAACGTCAGTTTAATTCGATCGCCGACTGTGAATGTGGCGAACAGTCGAGCGATATCTGAGTGTTGCAGTCCGGCGACTGACACACCGGACACAGACACCAACACATCTCCTGGTTGAATGACACCAGAGGTATAGGCAGGCCCTCCGGGAATTATACTCTTGACTACAACTAATCCCTTATCGATCTCGACGAGAGTGAATCCAAAACCGGAGCCGCCTTTAATGAGCTCTGTTTCGTAGGGTCTCTCATATTGTGTTCTTTTATTTATATGATCGATATAATAGACACCGTAGTGGGCGTCTGATATGCGTTCCCACCCGTGCGGTAGAGACGAGGCATCAATTGCCGCAATGTTGGAGCGATTGCGCCGACGTTTTGACGCTAAGGATGTGTTGGAATTATTCATTTGTTCGTAATTTGGTAATGGATTCGATGTGTTGTTTGTCATATCAATAGTTGGAAACGTCGACAGAGGAAGAGGTGTTCCATAGAAATGCGCCGCATATACACCAGACTCGAGCAGCAGACCTGAGCGGTCCATTTCGATGAACTGTTCTTTTGTTACAAACTTGTAGTCAATGCCATCCGTCTCATTAGGTCGGGGCGGTCTCGTCGTACAGGGAATGGTTCGCATATAGACATTATCTCTGATGGTTGCCTGGAGGTCGTGGTCAATACTTCCGCGGGCGAAACGTCGCGCCAAATACTCTCTGAGCTCAATGGGGAGGCCGTAAGCATTGGAGGCCTGAACTGATTTTATTGAATGAGTTGGCTTTGAGTTGACTATTTCACAGACATCTGCTCGGGTGAGTCCGGCAACTTTGATCCCATCCACCTCTATTATTATGTCACCCGAATCAATGAAGTAAGGCAATTGGCCGTAATCAGAGCCCCCACCGATAGACCAGTCGCTGACTGCGATGTTATCGTAATGGAAGATAGACTGCGCCCAGTGATGGCCCGACTGATAGTTGGGAGGAAAGTCGGTTTCATTTTGATATATCTGATCGTTTGAGTCATTATTATTTTGATTATGGGTTTGAGAGTCGAACTCTTGTTGTTTGTGAGGATCAGCCAATTGTGGAGAAAGAGTTTCTTGCATTTCGAACAATACTTAATACTGAAAGACAAACGAATGGCAAAAATTATATTCAATGAAAACATCGAATGAATTATTCATTAAATGCTTTCAAAACAAGGAATTTAACCATAGATTCGATTCTAACGGAAAGACAAATAAACAGAAGAACTCAACTCATCCCTCAGTTTATATAATTTGAGGCAAAAGTTATTTAAGGGATAATAATCAGTCAAATTGTTTATAGTTATTCATTCTTTAATACTCTAGTAATTAGTGTGAAAATTCAACAAAACTCAAAATAAACTCATTCTCTTGAAAACCAAACCTAAACTAAATCACAAAACAGCTCCAAAAATACGATAATTAGCGTTTGATTTAGTTTTCAAAATCATTTCTAAGATAAACCAAATGTTTATAAATTATAATCACTTTTATTACAGCCTTTGAAAAACTAATTGATAAGAGAGAAGAAAACCATTAGTTTATAATTAAACGAAAAAAAATTCAGAATTTATCACAATTTTCACAATATATCCGAATAAACAAAACTATAACTTAAGAGAAGAAACAAAATTTTCTTACAAATTAAAACATTAATCCCGAGATTGAAATCAGAATCACTTATTATTTGTTATACAATACAATCAATAATAAAATATAACTCTTTTATTATTATTCTCTTATAAATAGATCCCATCATAAGAGTTGAATCACATTTAAAACGAGAAAAGACTAAAATTTCAAAGAATTTTATTTTCAAGTAATCAAAGATTAAAAACATTTCTGTTTTGATATTAGATAACGGTTTCGAAGAACAGAGTCTGAGAATTATGGTTAAGAATTGCAGATTAGAGAATTGAATGACCAGAGAAACGGGTCTTACATTAGGGTCAGGTGAGCTAATTAAGGGTGAGAGGAATGGGTACCGCAAATCACACGTTTGGATGACTGTCGTAACGCTTCGAAAACAGTTTTTCAGACAATATCCACGACAATAATAGATGTAATTCAGAGCAAAGTCAGGTCTGCATCGAAAACATTAGCCTTTCTTTCAAATTCACTTCACATACGATAGAGAATAACGACTGAAACAGACGTTTCTCTCTTCACTTGAGTAGTGGCGTAACTGAAGACTATTTACTCTTTGAATGTATTACTCATTCATTCATACGTTATGTTCGGGAAAACAATGAAGGAAAGCAAAAATTGTTGAGTAATTACATTAGAAAATACGAAATAAATGCTATTTTTATATATAAGAAAAGCGGAAAATCGCATAAAATTTTTAAGAAAACTGAGAGAACAGAAGGAATTCCTTCAAAAGATCGACTCTATTTCGTAATTAACTCAAACCTAAGGTTACGTCACTTAATGTCAAGAAATTATTATCACAAGAATTAAGTCAAAGATATGGTAGCGATGAAAGACATTCTCCCAGATAATAGAGCAAAGTATGTGCTGTCCCTAAGACTCGCTTCCAAATCGTTCATTGACTTAATTATTAATAATTGAATAACGAAATCATTAGACAATTAAGGACTAAGTCTTTCCAAACATTAATTTCAATGAAAACAGAGTTTTAAAAAACATTTAATTTATTCACAAAAATAAAACTTCATTTGATATTCACGTCATTTGAAAAATTTTAAAAATAAGAAACTTTTGACAACATTTTTCTGAATTAATTTTTAATAAATCATTTGATAATTGAGTCAAATATAAGCAAAATTTCAACGGATTTACGGCTCGTTTTGGAGAATTAAAAGCAATTTATTGACCAAAAAATGCTTCAAATGAAGGCAACGAAAAAAAAACATAATAAAAATGACTGAAAATTTCCGAAATCTGATAAAAATAGATAAAATTGATGGGAAATAAGACGGTAATAGAGGTTAAGGCAACAAAAGTACCGGTTTTTTGACAAAAAGCTATTATTTCATCGAAAAAAAAGTTAATTAAAACGAACTTCAAATACAATCGAAGCCTAAAAGTGATCACAAAATATGAGTCAAAAATATTTTTAGATAAAAAAAATCCTAAAAATTCCTTAAAGACTAAAATAAGACATTTCTTGAGAACTCAATCACAAGACAAGACATTGACGACAATCACATTGGAGATAATTTTTATAAACATAACATTTACGGCAATTATTTGAGATATAAAACAAAAATTCATATCAATTATAATTAATTGAATGTAATTATAAACAATTTGAATGAAACATATATTTATTTAAATAGCAGTCAATTTGGAGACAGTTTTTGTCGCAAAAGATTTTAATCTCAAGAGTAAGGGTTTAAACGTAAAAATATAAACAAAATATACGAACCGATGAGCGAAACAATGAGACAATTAATAGATTGACTCAAATAAGGCATCACTTGATTTGCGAATTGATAGTCAATTAAATTGTTTTCATTAATTAATTTGATTGTCGTTTGCTTTCAAAACAAACACTTATTTTCAAACATTAGACTTAATAACAATTTTATTGAATAATTGATATAATAATCACAACATTTGTCTCTTCATATAACTAATGAGCGGACAATAAATCAAAACATTTATTAATTCAAAACTCATTTATCTTTGGATTTGAATCCAAATGTTTTTTTGCAATCAATAGACGAATAGAAATAAAAAAAACATTTAAAAAACATTTGATTTTAACGTTTCCGACATTTTTTATGCGTAAAGTATGTGAACACAACGGCTGTCAAACAAATACAAACATTTTTTTGTTACACATTTGCTGAAGACTTTTGGTTCGGTTCACGGCTTTGACTCATTGGTGGCAAACATTTTTTCCACAAAAATCTCTGACATTTTGTATTCTCATTCATTCAATTCGCGGATCAGAAGAGTTGTTTGCTTTGAACGTCAGTCACTTTGCATTTTATATATCACTTATTCTTATAGACATTTCTTATTGAAAATCACCGAAACTAGTCTTTAATAAAATTACAACAATTGAAATGTGGTTCAAGTCTTTGGAGCAAATTTTTAACTTCAAAATTAACAATAAGTATACTGGAAATCAATTGAAAAACTTTACTACGCTAATTTAATTTAAAAATTGAACAAGATCATTTTAATTTAAACCTTTAAAAAAGGTTTGAATTGATAAATAAATTGAAAACAATGTGCAAGTTTGTGTTGACGTAGTTTATTGTTATGGTAGAGACAATTGAACATTGAATCGGGTGTTGCCATCAAAACATCGCTTCAATCGCTTTATTATCAAATCAATTGAAAATCGATTGTCTGTTGAATAGTATTGAAGTTTTGATTTACGATTAAATCTATTAATCGATTTATTAACCAATCATTTGAGTAATCGATTCGTCTTTAAAGCGGATCAAACTTTTTTAAAACCGATATTTTCTTTGAGTAAAACTGTTTTATTACTTGAATTCGTCACAAATGATGGAAATGGAGGAAAACAGTGAAGAAATGATAGAAGAGGATGAGAAACAGCACTCGGATGGGATGGCATTGACCGATAACGAAGAGGCCGATAGTGAAACCGATGCCGGTATTGATATTAATGTCAGGCAATACTCAATCGATTGTCACAACTATTGCATTGATTTTCAACTTTTTATAAGTTTTCCGATTTATTTCAGAAGAAATTTTGACTACTCTTTCAGTTTTTAAACTATTTTGACATTTAATTCAAAACTTCTTAAAATGTTTATTCAAACAAATCTTTTATTGCTTAGGAAATGTCTGTGAATTGGGATCTAATCACTTGTCGACAGTTGTTCCCAATCTGATCAATAGTTCGGGTGAATGCAGTAATGATGAGACCGATAGTCAACAGATAATTGGCGACGAAAGTGTCGGACACTCACAGAATGTTAAGATCGTTAAGGTTTGGACCTCTTCTCAACTGTGAGCTCTTGAATTAAGTCATTTTGTTGTCCTAAAAGGTGGTGCCCTTACCTCACGCCCGCTCTGAAGTCTGGTCTTACTTCGGGTTCATCGCCGACGATGAGGGAGAGATTCAGGACAAGAAGAAAGCCATTTGTAAGATCTGTGCCTCAACTCTGGCCTATTCGGGAAATACCACAAATTTGTTCACTCATCTGAAGGCTATGCATCCGGAGGCACAGCCACAGAAGTTGGCGCCCACTAACAGAACCCCCAGAACTGGCAAAAAGTTAGGAAAAAGAAAGTCCGATGTATTGGACTCTCCTTCTGGTCCTCTGATAGTGCGGGCCATCACTTACTCTTCACATAACGATAATATGTTTGATGACGACACACATACCGGTGCTATCCTGAGCTCTAAACCACTCAACAAATCACAGCACAACACATATAATTCATCCTCGAGTTTGTCTGACTCTCACAGCAGTGTTTTGGCCACCGATGACATCACAAACTCAATCGTCAATTGGTTGGTCAAAGACTGTCGTCCCATATGTGTGGTCGAAGGCAAAGGCTTTCAGGAAATGCTCAGACTATTAGCCCCCGGATATATGATACCTGATAACAGAAGACTTCAGGCTTCAGTTAAGAAGAGGTACGACGAACACAGACGGGAACTCATCTTAAGAGCAATGAATGACGAGTAAAGTCTTTCCCAGTTTTCACTCCATTTGTGTTAATATTTAATATTTATTTGAATTCATTTTAATTATATTAAAACAAAAGTGATTTCAAAACCAATTTATGTAAAGATATGAAACCCATTGAAATAAATTAATCCTTTAGAGGAGAGTCTTGAGCCAAACTGTTGTCAATCGGATCTACATCTGTATTATCGGTAACTAATCGTCATTTTTGGCCAATTATTGCAAACAAACAAAACTTCTGTTCTTTTTCTGAAAACTATTCAGTCATTTGTTGTTATTGTAGTCGAGAGTGAGGTTTGATTCGAGTTTATGAGTCCTTTCGTGAATTATCATTGAGTAGAGGCGAGCCGTTGCGTAATTACATGCCCTCCACTTGCATTTGAAGGGCTTCTCTCCCGTGTGCTTCCGTTTGTGTTCGACCAGTTTATGGTAGGCCACGAGGGAGACCTCACATCCGGGCCAATCACATTTGAATCGATGCATTGCGCTGTTACTGGACTTATCTATTTTGATCTTGCCCGAGTGCTTCTTATAGCTGTGCCGTTTGACGACCCCATTATAGAAGCTTCCAAAACTGCAGCCGTCCCACCCACACTTGTACCAGATCCTAGTGTCCACTTGTCGTGATTTTCGAATATAACTCTGACTTCGTTTCTTCAAATTGGCTGAAATTTGATGCAAAAGTTAACAAAACTATTGTGAGAACAATGGAAAAGTTTAATACCAGTATTGGTTGGACACAGTTCTGTGTTTTCGATGCTTTCAAAGCTATTACTCGATATGTAGTTCTCTTCGACGTCTTGTTTCGAATCCAAGTCATGACACAAATTAGTTAACATAAAACTGTTGTATTCATCGCAGTTCGTAGCCGAGAGTGGACTCTCTTCGAAGCCACTGTCGATCATTTCATCTCTGATGGTTGTGTTGATGATCTGATCCATCGATGGCGTCAACACATCCAATGCTTTCATGTAATAAATATCTTCGGAATTATACCATTCATTCTCGAAAGTAGTTTCGGTTTGAATTTGATTTACACTCAAGTTTTGTTGCAACTGTTGACATATATCTACTGTTTCACTACTCATTAATGTCTTGACGTCAATATTTTGGTCAATTATCTCCTTCTCGTAATCGATTGTCTCAATCGCTTCCTTCTGATTAAATATTTCTGATTTATTCTTGACGTCAAACATTTCTATCGAAAAATTAGATAACATTTCATTAACTCAATTAATTCGTGGAATTTTAAAATTAAATTCTTTAAATACTATCTAGGTAGATATCAAGCAAATAAAGAGTTAATAGAATGCTTCGATCAAATTTGAGACAAATATTTCAACTAATTAATTAAATTCTCCAAAATATTCAAAAAATTAAAATAAACTTGTTTCAATTTCAAATTATAATAGCGTGGTAAACTATCTTACTTTTGCTCAAGATAACATGAGAATTTGTTTTAATCTAGGTTACAAAATAATGTGCGTTTGTGCAGTAGATAAGCGAATATATCATCAGTTTATCTCTAATTAGTTTCGATTAATTCAAACAACTAATTAGAATTGATCACCAAATGATCAATAAATGTAACTAGATTGAATTTTGTTTGATGCAAAGCTATTTATTGATTTCTCAGAAGAAGATTCTGTCCTATACTTTGAAAATAAATGTTTTGGCGTTTATTTATTCAAAGTTTAAATTTAGTATTCAATGAAATTCTGAAAAACTGGTAAAACGTTAACTCTTTGATGACTTTACTGTCAAACAAACACTTAATTGATTGCAAATCAAAACTTTCACTGATTTTTTGATGAAAGAGTGTGTAAATTCACAAAATTAACCCGAAGCTAAATTTACTGAATAATTATTAACAAACTATTCCGAATCATTTTACTCAATGAAAATAAGAAAAATGTTTTACGAAAAAAAGTTTATTCAAACAAAAACAAGAAAATACACAGAAAATTGGCAAAAAATCAAATATTATTGATCATTCATTTATGCAAGTACATTTTGCACGTCAGAATTTATCGCCAAAATTATATCAAGAAAAATATGCATGTGACTTTGGCTTTAAATGAACTCATTTCCTTGAGGAACCCCGTTTTATAGAATAAGCATGAGCATTACTCCATGATATACAGAATCTAAAAACAATTGGCTTGAATTGTGCAAGATATGATTGCATACCATATTGGTGTTCCCAAAGCGCTATATTCTTTTCGACAGAATCGATGACACTATTGTAGTGATCGATTTGGTACTTGTCATAAAAGTTATGTCCATTTTTGACGAGAATCAACACTTCTTTCAATGTATTGAATCCTTGTTTATAATTCTGGTAAATATTGTCTAAAATCCAATTGATTTGTTGACTAATCGATAGTTCACTTTCAATAACATTCAAGTCATGCGTTTCACTCATTTCAATATAGTTTTAATCTTTCACTGGATTCTTGAATATCACACGAATTGGAATCAACTCTTGGAAAGTAACAACTCTTTTGTGAGACTCATCTGAAGAGACTTTCTCTCAAAAAATGAATTATTTTCCAACATTTTTGTCTTATTTATTGAATTGAAGGAAATGAATCATACAATTAGCTGAATATAAGATTGAATATTAACTCTTCATTTCGTGATAATATTCAATGTTGGAGTCAATCCGATTCTACTCCAGTTAACCGATCATTTTGGCAAAAATAAGGGAAAATTTTTTGTTGTTTATTATTCAGAAAAGTTTTTCTCTATTTAATTAATTCATACATAACTTACTTATTCTGAAAGGAGGAAAATCATTGAGAAAATCATTAAAATGAAAAAATAGTTTAGATATTTAGACGTTAATCTCGTTTTAACTCAAAAGATATTAAAAGACATAACGATTATATTGAAAATCTTATTGAAAACGTTATGTACTATTAGAGCACTCAGTCACGAACGCGAGGATCTATAGATGTATAAATGTATAGGATCACTTTCAAAGACACTACATTTGTCACAATAGTAATCAATTTTTGTATTTTTAGCTAATTTTTTATTTATAATTAAAAAGAGGAAAATTATTTTTTAATAATTTTACTCATTTTAGATTCAACTCTTCCTCATTCTATTCAATTCTAAGCATTTAGAGCTTGGTGAAGAGATTTCTCATCGATCTGTAATCTATTCAAGGTACCGTGAAAAATTGCCCAATTTCATTTGCATTTATTTCAACGCGAAATTATGTCCGAAATTGAAAATTGCAAATAACATTGCAAATAACATTGCAAATAACATTTCTCAATTCATATAATAATTTCAATGCATTTTAGGTTTAAATTATATTACATTTAATTGAATCCAAGAACTTTAATCCATGTGATTAAAAAAAAGCACTGAAATTATTGTAAAAAGTCATAAATCAGCAAAAAATCGCGGATTTTCAGCTTAACCCCAAAGCGACCGATAGTCTTGGCTTCAAGTTTATCAATGATATTCAAAGGGAGATACAGATCAATCACCTCCTCTCCAAAGAGTAATAATTTAATGTTAAGTTAAAAGCAATTAATTTCACACAAATTTCACTCAAAAGTCAGAATTATTTTGAAGTCTCGCGAAAAGATAAATCAATTTTGAATTAATGACCGAAAATATCAGAGACTTATTGATTGGCAGTTCCATCAAAAATGAGAGGAAAAAGCCAGACATCAAAGAGAAAACGAAGTAAAAATCGAAGAAAAACAAAAACAATTACAAGAAAAAGACGAAGAATTAGGAGAAGTAAAAGAAGTGAACGAAGGAATGCCAACCAAAGACTTGAGAAGAAAATTGAATCAAAGACTTTATCGACTTCTGATGCAGAAGTAAAGTATAGTAAATCCAGAGTAAAAAATCCGATCGGAAGGGGAACTTTGCTCAGAATGAGACGGCGATACACCAAGAGTAGTCCCGATGGACGCCAAGTGATTGAGTCCTCGTCCACTGATACCAATGACTGAAGAAATAAACTTTTTCCAAAATATTCAAGTGTTTCCTCAGATTTACCTTTTTTTAGATGAAAATTAAAATAATTTTTTGAGAAATCGTTTATAAAATTCATTTTAATCGCAAAATAATTTGAAATTATAATCAAGTTTTTGATTTGAATTTAAATCGATATTAAAATTAATGAAGTTTTTTGAAATCGACTCAATCACTGAAATGATTTTAAGTTAAAGAGTATACCAGAGATTAGCAAGCTCTTAAACCCCTAGTGAGTGTTCAAATGGGGTAAAATGGTTGACTTTGGGTAAGATTCATTAATTTATTTCAAATTCAGCTGGCTCAAAATTTAGGAAATGCATTCAAATTTTTTCGACTCGGGGAGGGGTAAATTGGCTGCACTACCTTGCTAATGCCTGGTCCCGACCATAATTATATATTACTGTCAGAGAAATCGAGTCAATGATTGAAGACATTTTAAGGTCAGCCCTAAAGCAATGATGAAAAAACTTGCAAATCAATTGTGAATATGAAATGACATAATGATAACCATGCAACATTACATCAAATTAAATATATATAAGTTAGGATTGAAATCCATTAAATAAGTGACTGAAAGGATGTCACGACATTGCACTCAAACATGATTTTCATATTTTATTCACCCATTATATCAATAATAATACCAAAGCTCCAAATTAGTCATCAAATGTGCGAAAATCTGAGAAAATGAGGTTTTTGATGAAAAGCAATATTTTTGATATGACTTGAAAACAGCCATGCTCAAATTAGCAGAGAAGATAGTGACTTAGTCCATATAATTGTGATCATAAAATGTTTGACTCTTCGTACGGATCTTCTCATCACTCGACAAATTGAAGTAAACTTCAGATATGATATCATCGGCCAAATTACTTGCAATGGTTAACACTGTTTGTGAGACATTTATCTGATTCTTCGATAGAGTGAGCGATGGCTTGGATTCTTTGATTTCGACCTGTTTTATATTACTTGGAATTTGCTGTTTAGCGTTGACGGCAACCACCTTCACATCATAGACACCGGGGCTCACATTTTTAATATTGATAACATTGAGGCTCTTTTCAACCGGAGTGTTGGTCCAATTGACAGTCCCTTTGAGACGATAACTAACGTAAAAACTAATTGCATTCACATTTGATTTGTTGAAAGTAACACATATTTGACTTTTGACTCCGTCCACATGGATCGGCTTCACAGTGAAACTGTTCAAATTGGCACTGTTTATATCCAAGTTCAGTCTTTTAGAATTGAAAACTTCGTTTCTGCGGCTCATTATTAATATAATTATTTCAACTCTTTATTAAAACTGATATTAAGAGAGTCTAAAATCAAGCACTCATTCAGTCATTGAGTCGATGAACACATATTAATAGTAAGTCTTTATTTGCTTTGAAAAATAATTTCTTCTTATCAATGATAATACGATTTATTGCGTATATTATCGCCAAAAGAGCAAAATATGAGAATTAAGCTCGAGTTCAATCTGTTTTGCCAATCAGAAGCAAACTGAACTGAAAAGAGAGTTTAGCACAACTCAGTTGAGTAATCGAAGCTAAGGTAACTTTTCTCTACCAATACCTCGAGAGTTAATTCGAGTTAATTTTCAAGAACATAGCCGTTGGCTATTGAATCAAAATTTTTCTTAAGTCTACAGACTCTGCAGACTCTCCACTGATTTTTTCCGCCAAATAGTGTTTATATTTGAGAAAAACTATTTTAGAAAACTTGAAATATAAACACTCGAAACACAACTCGTATTCAGAGTTTAGGCTCAAAACAAGTCTAACGTATGTTTGACTTTGAATGCAATCTTCGAAGAGAACGAATCAATAGAGAAAACATTGAATTCTCTTTTCTCTGCAAAACTCTATTAAACATTAGACGCGAAACTTTTCCCCAAATAATTTGATGATAATTTATAATTAACGACACACTCTATTAAATCTCATATTCTGTGCCTCACTTAATGTAATCGCGAAAATTTTCGAAACCAACAACACTTTGGGTATTTTGGAGTGCCTTCAGTTTCGCACAAACAGCTATTGTTTGCACTTCTTTTGTAATGACTTATAGAATAATATCAAATATGATTTATAATAGAGTTTAATGTTTGTTATGAATGACAACCAATCGGTTGTAAAACTGAAAGTACATACAAATACACATCTCTTCCCAACAATTGTTTTAAACTTGGAATCGATTCAACTTTTAATTACTTTTATGCCATGAGGTATAAGCAATCAAAAGTATATTTTCCTAAACTAAGCTCAACAAACAACCAACATGCTATATTTAAGTGCACATACACTCCACTGCCGTTATAATCAACACGATTGGTTTGAAGAATCTGTTGATTATAGAGAAATGTTGATTATAACGGCAGTGTATTGAAAATATATTCAAATAAAAGGTTTATTATTTAAATGACATTATATTTTGATTTTACATCAAATACTGCTATTTATTGCAAATAATCAGTTATTTCCCACTCTTTAAGAAAATTGAGTAAATTTTAGGGTTGGTTTTCTCTGAATTTTATTTTACAGTTTCGTGAAATTTATTGTTGATTATAACGGAGTAGTTTTAGTACAGTTTTCTATTAGAGTGGTTTAAGCATAGCGTTGACTATAGAGGATTGTTGATTATAGAGGAAACAAATGTTGATTATAAGCGACTATTTTTAACATTAATGTCTATTGAAGTCCATTCGAAATCTAGAAGTTGTTGATTATAAAGGAAAGTTGATTGTATAGGGTGTTGATTGTAACGGCATTCGAGTGTATTGCTATTAATTAGTGGTCTATTTCTTCTATTTTGTTCTAGCATGTTTAATTATCACTAAATGTTTAGGACTAGACTTAAGAAATGATAGTTTAATATGATGTTAGTTATGGTAGTAATATATTAAATATAGAAATAGCACAGAATCTGTTGTTTATTGACGTAATTCCTATTTTTACTTTAAAAATTAAAATTTTGAATTATTATCAATAAATCACATAAAATGAAAATAAAATTTCTTTACTCATGTTTTCGACTGATTTTAGCCAACATTAATGACTCATTGATATTAAGGTAATTGATAAGTTAATAATCTCGGTAATCGCTCTTACAAGAATGTCTTATCATGTCCTGAATGGAGAGATATCATTCACTTTTGCAATTAAGCCATTATTTTGCTAATTGACTGATCTTTTAATCTCTTCAAAACACAAGACTTATCTCATTCTGATTGTCTGATTAACTAATTCTTATGTTCTGAAAATCTGACGTAAATTAGAGTTTCACAACAATCGAGCAATAATTGAGCAATCACCATCTAATAAAGAAGTTAGATAAAGTTGATGGATCAAATTTTCAATATCACAACTTTTACGAAACTTGTTTTGTTTGATTTGAATCGACCAAAAGGTCAGATAATGACTTCTTTGGGTTAGAAGTAAAGAGAAAAATAGGTCTCAACTAATCTCTTATCGATTTTCAGTTAATCAGACGATCAGTGTTTATGCGATGCGATTCTCATCGATTAGTTCTTCGTCTAAGACATCATGTGATTGATTTATAAATAGTTAATTTTTCAATTATAATGCATTGACTCAAATACAAGCTTTCGATGGGTGATTAAAATCGCATAAATTATCCATGTCAAACTGTCGCCATTGATTTGCTTATTCACAGCTTTTTCAGACATGTGATAGATTTGGACAAACTCTTATCGCATAGTATTTCAGTGAATTGCAAACATAATTTACATCTAATGCTATATTTCAAGCATGCTTGTTCAATTCTGATATTTTTCTAGAGACACGATATAACCAATTCATTATAAAACAGACATTTCATTTCCTTTGAGAACTAGGAATTCAATTCTAATCATTTTATTCGTCATTTCATTTGATAACAAATAGATATTCGGATTATTTTCCACTTATTTTCATTGACACAATTGATTAAAAGTCATTGTATGGCCCAATTTACCTGGATGGAGAGAGAGAGAGAGAGAGAGAGAGAGAGAGAGAGACCAAAATTAGTATTTTTCACTGAAATTGAAGAAAATAATGTCTTTATAATAATAAATTGTTTGATAGCAAACTAATTAGCTAGATGCAAAATTGGATCTTTTCATACAAGTGAATAATAGATCGAATTTCAATCTGATTTGAGTGGAATTCATGAAATTAGTGCAAACAATATTTTATTTATTCATTTGCTATTCATTTCATCCAATTTGTGTTATTCGACTATTTTTGCATTTGATCTGTCAGTTGAATGCATTGTATTTTATGATTATTTTAATGGATTTATTATCGTAATTAAACTCAACCATCAAATCTTTGTTTCAATAAATTTATTTTTATCGTCTCAAATGTCTGTCTTATTCTGTGAGCACAGAATGTATGGACCATCGAGTGATCAAAACTAGAAATTTGTGATAACTTTGAAAACAATTTGAAAGTCCATACAATCGATGGAAGATATGACTGGAGTTTCAATCGACAAAATAACTACAAAGAAGAGTATGTGTTATCAGTGTTGTCTCAAACTACTATCTCTTGTCCTATCGCTTCCACTCCAAGAGTACTTCTAATTCAATGTATCCATATTTTAAACTGAA
Source organism: Edwardzetes edwardsi (assembly GCA_034693445.1). Taxonomy (NCBI): domain Eukaryota; kingdom Metazoa; phylum Arthropoda; class Arachnida; order Sarcoptiformes; family Ceratozetidae; genus Edwardzetes; species Edwardzetes edwardsi. Next base: position 10,626 of record JAQFXL010000221.1, on the reverse strand, counting down.
TTTCCTATTTTCAAATTGCGCTTGTTATATTTTTAACATTATGCTCAGGAATTTCATCCATCAATTAAATGTGTTGAACAGACCTTGAGAATAACAAAACATAACAAGGATTCATTTCTATTGAAAAAACAAACTTTACTTCCTTAAACTAAATGAGTAAAAATTCTATTTATGCTTTCAATTGAAAATATTCAAGATTATTTTGAATTTTGAATAAAGAAAATCAGCTAGAAAAATTTAAATAACAACTTGGATGAAGTAATTTCAAATTTGTCAACAGATGGAATGTAAACAAGCATAATTAGAATGAAATTCTTGGAATATTCTTAATGAATTTAGACGATAATCTTAACATTTATATCGTAGGCGTTTTTTATCCACTGATCCAGTTTTGGGCTTAAAGTTATAGAATTAAAACTGCATTCGTTTGCGTAAAATATCTACAAATGAGTGCTATTTTGAGTGCTTTGAATGTATCGTATGTTGAAAATGAGTCGTCAAATGACAACAAACTGAAGCACTGATTAATTTTTGAGTGAATTTAATGAAAATTATGGATAAATTATATTTAAAATGCTATCAAACAGCGACGAAAAAGTGATGCTTTCAAATAGTGGTAAATCATTGGATAATTACTCGTCTTTCGACAGTTTAAGACATAAACAATCATCAGATGAAGACATGATTGACATTAAGTCTGTTTCCAGTCTTAACACTAATACTAACGAACAAAAAGGTATTAAATATTATTATAATTAATGATTGAATTCAATGTAATTAACAATTGTTTTTGTGTTAACCTATTAATCATTTGATAGGCTTTTAGTTTATATAAACTCAAAGTTTGTTATCATTTTTGAGATTTTTGTATTCAATAATATTTTCAAACATTTGACTCATAATTTCATAACTGTTTTGACGACTAATTACTGCAATTAATGTTTAAAACACTGCCATTGACTCTAAAACTAACATAACTTCTGACAAAATTTGATAAGAAATGAATTGCACTTACATTTCGATACTAAAAACGACTGACACATGTCTTCACTTAACTAACTAATGGTTAATACAATTAATAACTGATTTATTTATAAATGAATTGATTGATTGTATCTAATAATTGGTGTCTTTTTGGTGTCTTCAATAGGGTTTGAAATGTTAAGCCCCGCATGTAATACAAGTAATCCATCAGATCTTTTGATACAATTAGACAGTAATCCAACTAAAAGTCAATACAATCAAAATAATAACCGTCCTTCTGGTCACTCACACTCCAGTTCATCTTCAAACTCATCCGGCAATGATTGCACTGAATTCGATAGATTTATTAATTTCTCAAATAATTTTAATTCGAGTCTAACTCGAGGTCTGTTCCCAAATGTATTTTACTCTTGACTTCAATTTTTCTTTTGATTTATTTATCGGTTTATTATTTTCTTAACTTTTATTTAATTCTTAATTTATTTGAATTAACGATTGATTTTGCGATCAATTGTATCGAAACCCTGTAATCCATGTAATCCTTGCTTTCCTTTCTTCCCCTAAAAATCAAAAGACTAATTGAAAGACAATTAAATGATTTAATTATTAATTGTTTGATATTATGGTCAGAAATCGATGGGGAACTGCCTCCGAACCAAAGCCATTATGAAGACTTCCATACCATTGATTGGCAGAGAGATATCGCGAGGGACCGAATGCGTCACAGATTTATTGTTAAGCGTAAGAACAACTCATTCATCGAATTGGTTAAGTCGACTCACGACGCTTGGAGTGGATGGCTCTGTGTCCTTCTCGTCGGTATATTAACAGGAGTGGTGGCCGGTATCATAGATATAGGAGCTGGTTGGATGAAAGACCTCAAGGATGGGTTGTGTCCGCAGGCCTTCTATTTGAATCGCGAGCAGTGCTGCTGGTCTTCTAATGACACCGAACTCGAGGGTATGTTTCCGTAATTTGAAAGTCCTTTAACTAATTATGTGACTACAGGGACGGTATGGACGGATCATTGCGAACAATGGAAGACATGGTCCGAACTCATTGGTCTGAACGAGAAGTCAGCGGTTGTCGGCTCATACATAGTGTCATACTTTTTCTACATCATATGGTCGTTCGTCTTCGCACTATTAGCCGCTTCATTTGTCCGGACATTCGCGCCGTACGCGTGTGGGTCCGGTATTCCTGAAATAAAGACAATACTCTCCGGTTTCATAATAAGAGGCTATTTAGGGAAATGGACGCTTACTATCAAATCTTTGGGTATATTCTATTCAAATCCCTTTATACCACTTAACTAGACTAATGTTGTTTTGATTGGACAGGTATGATGTTGACAGTAGCGGCCGGTCTCTCATTGGGTAAAGAGGGTCCTCTTGTGCACTGCGCCTGTTGTATAGGCAATATATTCAGCTATTTATTCCCCAAATACGGCAAAAATGAGGCTAAAAAACGTGAGATATTGTCGGCCGCTTCTGCTGCCGGTGTGTCCGTAGCTTTTGGTGCTCCAATTGGTGGGGTGTTGTTCTCTCTCGAAGAGGTTTCGTATTATTTTCCGCTCAAAACTCTTTGGAGAAGTTTTTTCTGCGCATTAGTCGCGGCTTTCGTTTTGCGATCCATTAATCCTTTCGGTAATTATTAGAAGATTATAACCATTGCTCTAAAGTGTATGCCTTTCCCTTCAGGTACTGAACATTTAGTGATGTTTTATATCGATTACACGCGTCCGTGGATTCTCTTCGAATTGGTGCCATTCGTTATGTTAGGCGTCTTCGGAGGTCTTATCGGCAATATATTCATTAAGGCTAACCTCCGTTGGTGTCAACACAGAAAGTTCTCCCGTTTGGGTCAGTACCCAATCAGTGAGGTGTTAGCCGTGACTCTAATAACAGCAGTCGTGGCGTTTCCCAACCCTTACACTCGAATGAATTCTTCTGACTTAATAAAAATGTTGTTCAGTCCGTGTGGTATCGCCGACGAGACCCCTCTCTGTGACTATTACCGCAACTTTACGAATGTCAATGAACACGTCCAGATCGCTCAGGCGGGGCCGGGAGTCTACAAGTCATTAGGATTACTCATTTTGGCGCTTATATTCAAATTAGTGATAACTATCTTCACGTTCGGCATCAAAGTGCCGGCCGGTCTTTTCATCCCTTCCCTAGCGATGGGCGCTATCATCGGTCGTATTGTCGGCATAACTATGGAACAGATAGCATACAATTACCCGAAGTGGTGGTTCTTTCAGGACGCTTGCAGTAACTCTGGCGAGAGTTGTATGAGTCCCGGTATGACTCACCCATTCAATAGTCACATCCAATCATTACTAAAATGTATTTCATTTGGTTAGGTCTGTATGCAGTGGTGGGGGCGGCAGCTGTTCTCGGAGGAGTCACTCGGATGACAGTATCTCTTGTGGTGATAATGTTCGAACTGACCGGTTCTGTCAACTTTATTGTGCCCCTTATGTCAGCCATTATGGCCGCCAAATGGGTGGGCGACGCGTTGGGCAAAAAAGGTGTTTATGACGCACACATTGAGCTCAACGGTTATCCCTTCCTCGACAATAAAGAAGAGTTCCCGCACACCACTATTGCCGCCGACGCGATGCGACCTAAAAGAAATGAACCGCCGCTCGCAGTCTTGACTCAGGACACGATGACTATCGACGATATCGATAATCTGTTGAAGAGTACGAACCATAACGGCTTTCCAGTTGTCGTTTCTCGAGAATCGCAGTATTTGGTGGGTTTTGTGTCGCGAAAGGACTTGGGTTTGGCGCTGACTAATGCCAAACGAACGTCAGAAGTGTTTGAGAACACGATAGTACTGTTTAGCACCGGACATGTTTCCACTGACAACACTCCACAGCCCCTCAAACTGAGACGAGTCGTCGATTTGGCGCCCATTACTATTACAGATCAGACACCTATGGAAACAGTGATCGATATGTTCAGAAAGTTAGGGCTCAGACAAGTGCTCGTCACTCATAACGGGTAACAACTTTTCCGACAGACTTTCCATTACTTAACAATTATTTCTTTTGTTTCAGTCGTTTGTTGGGAATAATTACCAAAAAAGACATTTTATTACACATTAAAGAATTTGAAGATTTAGATCCGGAGTCAGTTCTGTTCCGATAACAGACTAAAAAAGTACTGAAAACTAAAGACAATATTTTATTGACCGACTCTTTCGACAAATATTTCGAATCCAATAATGAATAGTATTTTTTGAAATCCAATAAATTATTGTTAATATCACTGAAAATGTTTATAAATATAAAATTATTTATATTTTAATTTATTTATCGACTGTTAAGCGAAACAATCAATGATTTTATTGATAACCAAATTTTTATTTCAATATTTATGTCAATTAGAGAATAATTAAAACAATTTTAAATTTTTTCGATCAAAGTTTGTTTTTAAACCAAAGGCTCTAATTGTCTCATTTGATTCAATACCGAACTAATGAGGACAATGACCTCACGGCTCACAACGGGAAGTCTCATAATTCACAAGTTTCTCCTTTTTTAAGTGTGACGTATGAGTCATACGTATGACGCTATCGATTAGAAGTTTGAAATATTTATCATTTATTTGAGCCGAAGATTACAAAAATTATTTACCTTTTCTTCTCAATTATATCCAAGTTTATTGTCAATTGGATTTGAGACAAATTCTTTGGCGATTTTCAAGTTTGGTAACGTTGTTAATGTTGGGCGCATTGGCAGTAGTGTGTCCTCCAATGGGAGCGCCTTTTCATTGGTGTTGTAGACAGTGGTGCCAGTAGTGGGCTGTGAGCGCTCTCTGAGTCTTCTTCACAATGTCTGCTCCCATAATGAAGTGGCGTAAAGTGCACTCCAGTTCGGGACCGGCACCCCGGCCACGACATGGCCACAGAGCCGTTTCTATTAAAGATTTGATGATAGTGTTCGGTGGCGGCAATGAAGGCATTGTCGACGAACTCCATGTCTTCAATACTTGTAAGTTAGACACTGTTTTCACTCTCAATAACACCATTGTATTTGTTTTTTATTATTATTTATACGTATAGTATAAACTTATATATATAAGCCCGTATATATACGGCCTATTTGTGTATATATCGATTTCTATGTATAACAGTTAAGGCCATACAAAAGCGCGACTGCCTTTAAAGTACGACATTTTTGTACAGTCAAACCCCCCTATTGTCAACAGTAATTAATTTAACTTTAAAATTTTCCAAGCCCATTGCAAAATCAATACCAAGATAGAGGTTATTTCAAATTTGACGGACCAATCAAATCGATCTATGAGTTCTTGATATTGATATCTGTCGGAAATGAATTTGACTTATCTTTCAAAACCTTATATCAAATATCAATAAATTATTAAAATTAATAAAAATAAAGTTTTTTTTCTTTAAGAAAATACGTTTCACTAAAAAGTTTTAATTAGTTTTCAATTGTTTTCAACTCTTTTCATAAATGAATTAAACTTTCAATCAATTGATTGAATGAAATATTTTCCGAATTAAATGATTTAAATGAATAATAAAGTAATGCATTTGTTTTAGCGACAAACCAATGGTTTGTACCTCAGGTTAAGGGCGATATACCGCCCGGTTGTGCCGCCTATGGCTTTGTATGCGATGGCACTCGACTTCTGGTGTTCGGAGGAATGGTTGAGTACGGAAAATACTCAAATGAATTGTACGAACTTCAGGCCAGTCGTTGGGAATGGAAACGACTAAAGCCAAGGCCACCAAAGAATGGAGCCAATTATCCTTGTCCTCGATTAGGTCATTCGTTTACACTGGTTAACAATCGAGTTTTCCTATTTGGAGGTCTGGCCAATGATAGTGATGACCCAAAGAACAATATTCCCCGGTTTGTACACAATATCGCATTGAAAGTAGATTGAGCAAGCTTAAATGCTTAAATGCCTTCAAACAAATAGTTTCTCATTATATGGAACTGAGCGCTAATTTTGACACATTTCCAACCTATGTCTCGACAGATATCTTAACGATCTGTTTGTGCTGGAAATGCGTCCCTATTCTAATGTAATGCAATGGGAACTTCCGTCTACTTTCGGCACTCCTCCCCCTCCCCGTGAATCTCATACAGCGGTCGCGTATTCCAGTCCTGACGGGAAGAATTCTAAACTCATAATATATGGAGGAATGAGTGGATGCCGTTTAGGAGATCTCTGGCTTCTGGACATCGACTCAATGACGTGGACTAAGCCTATCGTCAACGGTATGGCCATTGACTTACTTTTATTGTTTCAATACTAAACACCGGATGTCGATAGGAATCCCACCCCTTCCGCGTTCTCTTCATTCGGCGACATTAATCAATAACAGAATGTATGTCTTCGGCGGTTGGGTTCCATTGGTTTGTGAAAATGATACCAAAACTGGTAGTAGTGTTCAGGAGAAAGAGTGGAAGTGTACCAACACTTTGGCTGCACTCAACTTGGAGACAATGACCTGGGAATTCATCACCAATGAGTCGTTTGATGACTCTGTGCCGCGGGCCAGAGCTGGTCATTGCGCGGTTGCCATCAGTACTCGACTTTATGTGTGGTCAGGACGTGATGGCTATCGGAAAGCATGGAATAATCAGGTCTGTTGTAAAGACTTGTGGTATTTGGAAACGGAAAAACCTCCGGCCCCTACAAGAGTCCAATTGGTCAGAGCGGCCACCAATACATTGGAGATATGTTGGGGTGCAGTCCCTACTGCTGACTACTATTTACTTCAAATACAAAAGTATGACATCCCTCCCAACCAACAAACACAACAGTCTTCTGCGGCTCATCCACCCGGTATTCCTTTGGCCAAAACTCCGATGGCAGTTCCAATTCCAACCACTCCTTCAATTACTTCACCGAAAGCTCTTCAACAGCCGATCCCAACGGTTAGTAAAAACTATTTTATCAATAATTGACTTAAATATATGAAACCCTCAGCCGATACCACAGATCGCTGTCCAGAACGCAGCGCCTGTTTCTAACCAATCAACTGGTCAGTTGTCAGGTATGGCTGCATTAGCGGCAGCCGCTGCTGCCACTCAGAAAATGGCGACTCCAACCCCTCAACCCGTGGCTACTCTTCCAACGACTCCATCAACACAAACAGCAGTTCGCGTTTTGACTCCTCAACAGTTGATTCAAACAACGGGCGGACAAACCATCAAATTAACTCAAAGTGGAGGACAACAGGCCATTAGACTTCTTACTCCCGGACAGACTTCTCTCGGAACAAAGCAACTGATTGTGCAAAAGGCGGGACAGCCTGGTATGGGTCAGCCACAACTCATGACTTTAGTCAAGACAGCACAAGGATTGACATTAGCTCCGGCTGGCACCAAGGGTCTGCAGTCTGGTCAAGTAGTCAAACTTGTGGCCACACAGGCCGGACAAAAGGCGGGAACGCAAACTATAATTCAGGCCTCTCAGGCCCAGCAGTTGTTCCAATTCGCTAATACCGCCACAACTATGTCTGGAGGTCAGATCACTACCACTCCGGGCGGGCAAAAAGTATTCACGACTGTTATTAAAACTCCTTCGACTATAAGCACAACGGCTTCCAAATCGTCGCCATTGGGCGGTACTATCATTTCGGGTATAGTTCTTATATTTGAGTCCTTCTTTTGGTTCTTATTAATTGAATCGACTCTTCAGACGGCACTCCGAAGACTGTTATGATATCGACGGGCAAAACCGGTACAACTCAGGCAACGCCGGCTAAAATTGTTACCGGCCCTCAAGGGGTTAAGATGATTGTCGTTCAGACACCACAACAGTCCGGCACAGGACAACACCCACAAACTGTCATAATTGGTGGTCAGGGTCAACAAGCGGGCCAACCATTCACATTGCAATTGCCGTCTTCACTGTTACACTCAGCCACCGGCGTAGGTATGTCATCAAATGATCATTAAATTTGTTGCAAGAAATTAATTAATGCATCCAAAGGTGGAACCAAAACCATAACGATTCCGGCCTCTGCTCTCAAGTCAGGAATTGCTGGGGGAACTCCTAAAATAATGTTAGCGCCCGGAACCACATTACCAGCAGGTGTTCGCATATTACAGGCCGGCACAGGTACTGCTACCACAACGGGCGGTCAAAGATTAGTCTTCCTGTCATCTGCGGGTGGAACGACGCCGACGGCCACAATCATAACAAGACCCGCCTCATCACAACCGACCACTTCTACAACAGATGCGAAAACAGCGGCCGCTCCTAAAAAGATACCACAAGTAGACGGCGCTGATGACGAGGCAGAGCCCGATCCGTCGCAAGCAGTTCGGGAGAAAACTCCTCCGATCGCCACAAAGACATCAAAGAGTACTCTGGAAAACGCACTTTTAGGTCAGGGAACGACTAATCAATCGGCAACGAGTGGTATGTCTTTCAATCGGATTACAGCCAATCAATAATTGATTTGATATTAAATAAGGTTTAAAAGTGGAAATGCCGGGGGCCGCCCCTCCTTTACAAATGTTATCTGACGATCCGGACCCTCCATCTGCTGTTAAGAATGAGTCCAATGCAGACACCGACCCATTGGCTACATTGGCATCGGCTGCCATATCGAGTGCTGTGACCAACGGTTCACCGCAAATATCGGCGTCGCCCCAAACAAAGCCGATTGTGAAACAGCCCCTCAAAAATAAAAACCAATGGTTTGATGTGGCGATTCTTAAGACCAATCAGTGCACAGTCCAGCACTTTCTTATGGTTGGCGAAGGTATGGAAAAACGAGATCCGGACTCAGACTTCGACTCAAATACGATCCCGAATCTGACGAATCATATGAAGGCTGAACTCGAACCGGGAACGGCTTACAAACTGCGTGTGGCGGCTGTCAACGCATGTGGTCGCGGCACATGGAGTGAGATATCTGCTTTCAAAACATGTTTACCCGGCTATCCCGGAGCGCCCTCTGCTATCAAAATAACAAAGGTTTCAATTGAATTCGATTTAAACCATTTGTTAAATATCTTATTGTCTTATTTGCGTCTCAGAGCTCAGAAGGGGCTCACCTGTCGTGGGAGGCGCCTCAGTTCACTTCTGGGGAAATTACTGAATACTCGGTATATTTAGCGGTGAAGTCGGCCACTACTGGTGCCGGTCAACAAACGGTGACATCGAATCCCAATCAGTTGGCATTTATTCGGGTCTATTGCGGACGTCAGGCGTCGTGTACTGTGGGAAACACCCATTTGGCGACCGCACACATTGACACCACTACCAAACCCGCCATTATATTTAGAATAGCGGCTCGAAATGAAAAAGGCTACGGACCGGCCACTCAAGTCAGGTGGTTGCAGGACACGGCCAATGCTGCTCCCGCTGCCAAACCAGCGCCTAAGAGAGCGTCAACCGCTTCATCTAACGAACAGTCAGTTTAAGTCTGATTTTCAAAAGTTTTAAATTAATATTTTGTATGATTTTCAGCGCCAGTACTCCAAAGAGGACTAAAGCAGAGGCGCAGTGAAGACAAGTGTTTCATCCCTCGAATCAAATGAATTATCGCATCGAAACATCAATTTAATGACTGTTATATCGACTCATAATTTAATACCTTTTCGATTGAAATTCATTTCTCTTCAAAGCATGGATTGATTTGTCGGTCAATTTGAAGAGAAAATACAATTATTTCTATTAATTGTTGTTTCCTTTCCTTTAGTTCCCATTTCTCTCGTCTATAGTCTGATATCTAATATTATATTTCGTTTCATATGTTTCGTCAAATTTAATCAAAATTATTAAATAAATTGCATTAAATTCTAATTCATTTAAACTGTCATTAATTGTCATTAATTTTTCTAATTTGAGTTAACATTAATTTAAAGAATAAATGTCTGAATGTATTGCTATATAAATATTTTCTCTCAAAATTAAAACATTCAAAAAATGCTGACAAAACGCAAAAAAGGGTTTTCCGAATGTCTCTACACATTGATTCTAATACATGCATGTTCAAACTCAAATATTAAGTTTGTCTTAATGACTAAAGCAGTGATTAGTACACTGTGGCTCCGGTTTGATCAAGCTGGTCGCGGCGGGCAAATTGGTCGATAAATTTGGACAATTGACAAAATGAGCCATGGCTATATTTATCGTACTGACCCCGACTATTGTAATAGTTATCAATTTTTATATCTTTCTATTCACGAAAAGTGTAAATTAGTTATGAAATTCTAAAAACTGTTCGACTGTATATCACTAGCTCTATAGAGCTCCCCCTCTACAATGTTTGTACCACTTTTTCGAATTCCTGTGCAGTTTTGCGCTAAAGAGCGTCGAAACGAATAGTTTTTAGAATTTCATAACTAATTTACACTTTAAAAATAATTCTGATGACAATTCTGATGACAATTCTGATGACAATTCTGATGACAATTCTGATGACAATTTTGATGACAATTCTGATGACAATTCTGATGACAATTCTGATGACAATTCTGATGACAATTCTGATGACAATTCTGATAACGATTTTGGTGACAATTCTGGTGACAATTGTAAGAATTATTCAATATTTACATTGATTTTCATGGGTTTACTCTTTCAGCGGAAAAGAGATTTCAGAAGTTATCGATTGACAACAATCTTATTTCAG
>JAQFXL010000220.1:0-26643 GCA_034693445.1 Edwardzetes edwardsi | reverse complement strand
TTCAGTGTTTGATTTAAGCAACTCTTTTGTAAAACAAAGTCCAAGAGCACAGAGTTTCCACACATTTAACCAATTTTCTCTGCTTCAATCAAATTAAGCGCATAATTTGACACAAATTCAACGCACAATGGAAGAAGGTGCTTTTTTGCTCAAACATCAAAATACCCTGACGTCAGTGTTTTCTCCCTTTAGTTTAAATGTTTATTTTGAAGTCAATGTTTATTTTGGACTTAAATTTAATATAAATTTAAATTAATGCAGACATTGAGATTTAATTTAATCAAGTACAATTTTGGACATAATTTTGCTAGATTTGCATAAATTGATGCAAACTTATTTGAATTAAAGGACAAAGAGGTGAGCAATAAATTTAATCGTCAATTATCGCAATGAAAACAAATTTTCATTTTTACGATTTAATTGACAATACTTTTGACAAAAGCTACAAATGGTTCGGACCTTTGAAACAGAGGAAGACGTTAAAGGTGACGGCTCTTCCTGTTCCGCCATTCGGGAAGACCTCAAACATTGCATTTATGCGACAGATTGCTATAAACTTGTGACTATCTATTGGTAGCTACCAAGGACATATTTTTAAATTGTTTCAATTGCTTAATAGGAACGTAAGACTCCGCGCGAATGTCTGGCCACTCATCATCCGTCAGTTCCCGAAGAATGTCACCAATTGAGGAATTTATTATATGATTGCAAACGGAGTTTGGTATGGATTTGGAGCCGACTTTCAGGTGGAAAACCAATTAATGTTTTGATTGCATTTCAGATGGACTTCAGATCTCGATTTCGGGGACGAAAAGGATATTCAGGAATAGAAATATAAAACAGTTTTTTATTATTTGATTTTATTATTATATTATATTTAAAATCAAAACCATTGCTATAATAATAACAAAATATCCGTTAAATGAGTTAAAAACAGAAAAATAATAAAAAACTGTTTGAATAGTGGATTGAAAGGCAAACAAAAGTCAATGAATTGATGACTAGAAATATTGGAATCAATTAAAATAAACCTCTTTTTAGGAACAAAAGATAATTAAGTTTTTCACAATGATTTTGGTTTAGCTTTTGAGTAGTTTTTGGTAAATATTTTTCTGAATTATGATTTAAGAGAATATTTAATTGTTTTAGAGTTAAAGAAATTATTTTTTAGGCGTTTTCTTCTTGGATTTGGGAGAAGTAGATTGAAATACACTCGAGGCTGACATCAAGTTCTCAATATATTGACCTAAAACTTGATTCTCAGACTTAAGCTTCAAATTCTCCTCTTTTACTGAATCCACTCTTTGAGACAAATCTGTTAATTAAATAATGGAAAGCCTTTAGAATTGGAATAATTTAGTGTAAATCAAAGAGGAACTGACCGTCGAGTGTGTTTTGAAGTTCTAGTACTTGTGCGATCAGCCTTTCCTTCTCTTCCACTTCATCCGGACTCATGTCAGGATCCAGAGCTGATTTAAAAGACAAATTTAGATTAAATGACAATCAGTTCAGTGAAATGATGACATACAGTGTTGACCACTGGGACTGTCAGTGCCATTGGTATAGACCGACGAAATTGATTCAATACTCTGTCCGTCGAGTCTATATCGTTGAGAATCAGATTCAGACAATTTTTCTTGACTTTGATTTTGACTGGAGTCCGGGCCATCGCTGAGTTCTTCAGTGGCGTCCTCGTCAGCCAATGGGATGTCATTAATCTCTTCTTCTAATCGGGTGACCGTCGCCTCAGCCATAGTTTACTTATTATGCGCTCAAATTGAACTGAATATTGAAATAAATTGATTTTACATCAAATTTATAAAACAATTGACAAATAAATTGATTGAAAGCGACATTCAATTGATTGCAAAATTGGACTCAATTTGAAATACAAATCTTCTTTTGTGTCAATAAAAGGATAATAATCTCAATCCTAACCTAAATTAAGTCCCGAAATAAAATATGTTTATAGATGGGTGAATATTGCAACTAACCTAGGTTATTTGGAAATAATGATGAACACTGAAGCTATGAAAAGCAACCAGGTGATAAGATCTGTGTTAATTATACAAGTTTATTTTAGTCAGAATAGTAATCAAATCGATAAGAAATTAAAACCCAAGAAGTTTTACATAGATATTTGATTGTCATTGATTGTTAATTATTGATTGATAGATCATTTATTGTTAGTAACAAAGATATCGATTTCAAAATCAAGTGATATTCGAGGAGATTATTGTTATTTTAGACCCAAATCATTAACAAAATGAACTGGTTTTTCATTTCAATATTGAATTTCATTAATTAAATCTGAGATCAAGCGATAAACGGAAGAATAGATTAGGAACTAATGGCAAGGGTTTAACTAATTGGCTGTTTATCCATAAAGTGTTGTTATGTTTGTGGCAAAGGGTTAACAAAATAAACAAAATATGAGAAACACGTCAATTGAGAAAAGCATTGAATGAAAAGATAGTGAGAAATAGTGAGAAATAGTGAGAAATACTTACGGGAAATGAGGCTCAAGAAAAAGATAACAAATGAAACAAAAAATGAGTTCAAACTTCACAATTCATTCAGAAAATTGTTTTTGTCGATTGTAAACACAAAACACAAAATCATTTCACAAAACACATGAATGAGTCTGAAAAGCGCTGCAATCGTTGCATACGTTCGCTGAGGAATGACTCCAAAGATTGAGTCACTCGAGTGTTGGGCTCGAGTTGTGGTTCACATGAATATTGTTGTTATGACTCAACTGCAGGTGTCTGTAATGTCTACAGAAGATTGGGTTTAAGACTCGCAGAAATGCTGTGACTGTGAGCTACGATTGCATCAAAAAACACCGACAGCACTGACTCAGAGCTGTGTGGATGTGCTGTGCATCGAATCGCTATATATTAACAGTAGATTTGAATTGTGATCACAACTTAAAAGCATTACATGTCTAACACTCACTGATCTTAAGTCTTGAGTTAAGGACATTTGACTCAAACTTAGTCTGTGTCTGATTTATGGCACAAATGTTTTGATTATTTGCATATAATATCAATGACTTGTGATTCAAATCCACTAAAGATAAGAAAATCAAAACATTGAAACATCTGATCCCTATTTAAAGCTTTCAATTAGCGCTCAAAAGTCTGTTTTGTTTATGTTTTGTGTATCGCTTGTGTCAAATGTACTCATCGTTGGAATCTGTTATAGATTTTGACCGATTAATCACTAATTCAATGAACTGATTATAATTGTGTTCAATGTTATGACATCTCAAACATTAAAATTCAAATATAAGTCAAAAATTTAAAATATTTGCATAATTTGGCGCTTCGTTTAAATATTAATAAATAAATATATTTGTTGTTAGTTTTCTGTTCCTGCAAATTGTTTGTGAATTCACTTATCTCTCCAACGATTGATTGCCCGAAAATATGAATGAAAATGCATTTGACTTTCTGTCCAAACGCTAAAAACTGTCATAATTTCAAGGATTGTATGACTGGTATATAAAAAGCGACTCTTTTTTTGTTATGAAAAGTCATCACTATTTCTGAAGGCACTCACGAAATAAAAAGGTAATTAACTGCGAATATAATTCAATTCAATTGTATTATTCTCTAGGCTTTTGTTCCGGTAATGGGTTTGGTATATAAGACAGCTCTTCATATGATTAATAATCGGAAGAATTAAACAATTTTTTCTTTCTTCTCATAACTCGATATTAAGTTCATAAGTGTTTTGTGTGTATTTGAAAATCAGACAATTTTGATGATAATGACATACATTGCAGTTAATAACTATTGTTTAGATGTTTGTATTGCAATACTTAATGCAATACATTCGTCGAAATGTTTATAATTTAATTCATTCGTAATTTAATCCTAGAATTGAGTCTAAAATAGTTTTATATAATAATTGGTTATAACTTATAAATTATATAAATATATCTCTTCTTCTTTAGTATCGTTTGTAACAAAATATTTAATAACTCTTTTCATTAGTATTCATAAGATTTTGTTATTTTGTTTTTTGTTGAAATTTAATGCAGTTTTGAAATATTTTTCTTTCTTTTCATTTAAAGTCATTTATTGAAATATTTATTGCATTTCCGATAAAAGCGATTGTGAACTGAATTCCATTGAATTCCTGTTTCTGTTAAGTAGTTTAGAAGTTTAAGAAAAATATTTTATTTTTTAAAACCTTTTTATTTATTTATTGAATAAATTTTGAGTCGATATTATGTTTGCCAACGAAACTGACGGCAATTATCGTACGAATAACGAGAAAATTGTTTTACAACTCTTTTTGGTATTTGTTTTCTTCCTCTGTTTGTAATGTGAGTCGAGTCCTCAAAACCCTCCGAAGTGAAGCCGTCGTTGACTGAAATGTTGACCTCATAATAGTTGAAAGATCAGAGCTCTTAAGTGGGTTTGGAATTTGTTGGTTCATTCATTCATTCATTCATTTAATGAGGAAATGGTGTCATTTCTAAAGAGAATATCCTTAAAAAGCGAGCGATTATTAAAAGCGATTAATTCAATATAAAGACTCACATATTATATCCGGAGTAGTATTTTGTTGCACAACAGTTATATCGCTATTGAATATTATGTTTGCATTAATCCCTTCTTTTCATTCATCACTTAATTGATTCGTTTGCAAAAGGATTTAATATTAGATAATAAATGTTAAGTTTGTTTAACACTACTATAAGTCGATTAAAAATGAATACATTTGTATAACACTATTGTATAACACTTTTTGTATATTTGATGCCTAAAATCAATACAAATATTTTATTTATAGCCTTAATATTATTTTTGTTTAAATTTAGTTTTTCTTTTGATTTTGTTCGTCATCTTATCGTTAGTCGTGTTTTTATGTCCAATAAAAAGAGGAAATTTAATCGAAAGCCTAAATAGCTTTCACTTAGGGATGTAGTTGTGGTTCGAGTGTAGGATAACGTCGTGTTTGTAATTATAATAATATTTTTTGAATTACTATTTCATATGAGAAGCAAAAAGTTTTTTCATTTAATGCAAACATAATTTCGTGTTTTGCTATTAATGATGTGAACACGAATTGTGCTCTTATTATGCATTTTGACTACATTTTCATTATTGTATGAAAATTAAAACATTATTTCGACTGAATCTCGAAATTTCGTTTTCATTAATAAATGCTTTAATACAATATAACTACGATTTCGGTTTTGAAAATTTTTATTATCATTAGCTTTGTTTTGTTTCCAGATATCATTTGTTGTATACGTGTGTGTGATGTTTGTCCTGTCCTTGATTTTCGGCACTGATTTCTATTTAAATAACTTTTTAGATGCGATAAATAAATGAATGAATTATTCGTTTCGATAATTATGTCTTTTGTGAAGAAACATACGTAAAACTCTTTCTTTCCTCCCTTTCCTCAGTCAGTATCTCTCATTGAATTGACTTTTTTAGTTGGAAACAAGTTTTACTTCTTTTTCTCTCTAAAGACAGGACTTGTGTTCAAAAGTTTTTTCAGGAAATTGTTTGTTGTCTTCGCACAGTTGTCTCTCTTTACAACTTTTGCCAACTTATTAATCATAATAACTATCGGCTCATATGGTGTGTGCTATGTTTGGGTTGTCTGCTGCCCTAACCATTCTTATGACCAGAATTGCCTTTTATGTGGCCATACATTCATTTAGCTGTCCTTTACATACGTTTTATTTATGGCTTTTCTCACACAATATATTTGTATTATGACTGCAGAAACAATGGATGAAAAGTCAAAGCCATAGTAGACGTAGAAAATTAAATAAATAACTCATAGAGTCTCTGATATTACTCTTATATGACTTACACTTCTTCTCAATTCTCGGTAGAAATTGATTCTTATGATAGATAAGAGTTTTCTAGTTTTGTGTCTTTTATTACTTTTTGTATTCAATGGTTGCCTTCTTTTATATATTTTCAATCATTCACTCAATCATTCAATTTCTTGTGATTCGATGAAAGGCTGCGACAAACTCCTCATATCTTCAATAATTTCTTTTTCTTTTTGTCATTACTTTCTATTATTATTTGTTTTGCAATTAAGTGGCGAACGCTATCTGTTTGAGCGATGATCTAATCCGTGTGCCGTCACTGACAGCACTGAATGGGTTATTCAATGGCAGTCCAGTGCCGACAATCATTAAATTTTTGACATTGTTTTTAAATGTATTGAATATTTATCACTTCATAAGTAATGAACAGAGCGTTCCCTTTTGGTTAGTTATACTTTCTTTGCCCATTAGTCCAATCACTCCCATAATTGGAATGTGTCCGAACCACATACTTAGGGTCATTTTACCGATATATATAAGTAATTATTTTAGTTTTAAGAAGAATTACCATGTTAAATTGATTTAAATAGATTTTAAAACAAAATTGAATTGATTACTCAGATCACTATTAAGTAATACTCTTTGCTAGAAGCTATTCTTTTGAATTCTAATTTTTATGCGCCTAATAGTTGACTTTCAGCTAATTGATGTTCAAAACTTGTAAAAATATTCTAGGATATATAATTTCTACTAAGTTTAAGGGTATAAAATTTACCATTACGAATTGAGCATTGATTTGGGGTTGAAAGATCAATACCAAGCAAATATTTGAATTTTTCGATTTTTCCCTCAGAATATGTGTGGAAAAATTAACTATTTGAGTAACTATTCGGGTGCTTTTTAGCAACTATTATAGTGACTTTTGCCAAGATAAATAACTATTTGTGAATACTTTGTTAATGACATCACATCTAATCTTTTCCTCTTATTTTCGTCTGTTATTAAAACCCGGACTCGAATTCTCTGCTCTAATGTTGGGAATTATTGCATCGATTTTTGACGACAGAAAAAATTGTCGACAAAAAATTTCTGTCATTTTCTGCTTCACTCACTCACTATCTGTATGTCTGTCTTTCCCCACATCTCTAAGACCTGTGACTTCTTTCAATTCCTTTCTTATTATTATATTTTTCCTCATTTAATAATAAAAGTTTTTTCCAACGAAAGGTTTTGATGGTTTGCATTATTGATGTTATTTAAGATCAGCTGCTTTTGAAGTTATGTCTTCTCGTTCCCCACTTTCCCTTCCAATCTAAACCATTATTTGCCAGAAAATAGTTTTATATTTTATTTGATGGAAGAAAGCATTTCAATAAATGTTTGCTTTCGATTCACTTCTCTCTAAATTTTCTTCTCGTATAAGAAATCAAATATTTTGAGGAAATAAAACAATTGATAATTCAGAGAATGGTTTTGGTCTCCCGAGTAGTCCAACTAATATCTAATATCTTTGGTCCACAGAATTTGATTCGATATTTGCATTGAGTCACACATTTTTGTCGCATTTCTCTCGCTTTCAGTTTCCGAAAAGTATTAGTTTTCCTCAAACTTCATGACAGATATCAGAATAAAAGTCATGTTTGAGGACAGACTTGAGATGAGTTATGAGAGAAAACCAATGGTTTAGTGTCTCATCTTTTATGCTCTTTTTCGTCAGATATTGGCCACAATTTATTGAACTGAACCGCATTTTCTCTGTTACTAACGCACTGTTCACTAGCTTTCAACTACATTGTTATGTCTTGTATTGAAAGACAGTAAGAAATTGAATACTATCTCAAATGCAAAAGCCATACATGAAAACAATGATAGTATTCCTTATGTGTTCACTCAATCCTAACATTTCTTTCGGTCGACTGACTCCTCTCTGAATGATATTAGCCTTATATACGACTCAAATATAAAAATACATTTTTCTTATAACTCGTTATATTCTTAGCAGTCGTTTCGAGTGTTGGTTCGTTACAACACATAACTTACATATAAGCCCTTTCTGTCCATTATATCTCAAGTCTATATTTTTGGTCAATTTTATTCAATTTTATACTCAGTTTTATAGTCCATAAGTAATTTGGTTGAGTTTAGTTACATTTGACTTATTTTATATTCCAGTTATTCATTCACTTCAAGAATTCTCATAAGAATTTCAAAAACTTTTTCAAAAGAGAACTTTTTCTTTTTTCTGACACTTAAGCTCTTGGAAAATGATAAATATCTTCACAAAAACGTCGTTATGATGAGCTAACGTATGTGAGAAGTATAACTCATTTGATTCACAGATATTAATGCCTATCCTTTTAATAGTGAAAACGGTTTTAGTTTCAAAGGTAACACACATTTTGTCCAAATTTATCATTTTTGCGATTTTCTTATCCCTCATCTTTGAAGTACATAACACTTATTAATTGAATTTTCTTGTATTAACTGTTGATGTATTAAATGTTGGGTTTGAGAGTAGAAGACATTCAACACTTTCTAATTTAATTGCTTTTTAACGGTTTGATTGGACGGAATAATGCCGTTAATATTGTCCGACCGTTAAGTTGTTAGCGATTTTCAAATAGAGTTTGCCTTTTATTTGACAATCTATTGGTTCATAGCTTTTAACTAATGAACACAACTATTGTAAGTATTTTGAAAGCAATTTCTCTGCCGAAGACTTACAATCTTTTCGTTTATCGACCGATGGTTTAATCAATAAATTGCTTATAATATAAGGCTATAACTCAGTCATTGCCTTAATTATCGATTCAAGAGATTAGAACTGATATTAGAAATTGATTCAATGATTTTCACATCTGTTGAGAGTTGCGTGCAGTTCACAAATGTTGAAAAAATGTTAAATTGATTTAAATCGTGATTTTTTCCTTTTTTTCCTTTTTTGCCGATCGATCGATAATTTATTACTATTGTATGACTCGAACCCACCATTTATTTTAACATAGGTTTGTATCACTTAATACCCAATTAATCCGGCCCTTAATAGTCGAGGATTATTTGCCAAATGATTATATTTAGTTCGGGTATTACTTTGTGTCGGATCCGATTGCTGTCAAAGAGTAATCGATTGGTCTGTTTATTGCCAAAAAGATAACTGAAAAATATTTGTGTTTTCAAAGTTAAGAAATATCTTTTATACCATTTGATCCGCAATTATTGGAAGCTTAGAGTCTGTGTCGAGTGTAAGACAAACATAATATTACATAATAAAGGCATAAGTCGGCTGTGCTCTTGCTTTTCACTACTTGTGTCGAACACGACAATCAATGGATTAATTTGATTATCAGAGACTAAACTCTTCTTAAGACCTAATTTATTCCATTTATCTCTACTCTTATACACGAACTTAGATTACATAGAATTACAGTTAATTACAAAAATGGCGAATTCACCCTCTCTTGTGATTTGGAATAGCGATCAAATTTTAATCTAGATCTAACTGCTATTTAATACTTGTTATTTCAGTTTCGATTCGCTTGATTTCATAATATTTTCAAATTTCAATTTAATTCGACTTCAATTTTATATCAATGATAGATTAAGTAGAGAAACAGCTCATTAGCTGTTGGGCCAACCCTTTACACCTGCGATCGAATAATGTCCTCGTCATTGAATATTATCTATTAGAATTGTATAATGGTATTTTTCTTTTGTTTTCACATTTCTTATTCTTTCAAATATTATTTTCATGTATTCACAATGTATTCATATTTTTGTATAATTTTCACTTTTAATGGGCAAACATTTGAAGGAATTTTTGAGTTCACTGAAAATTTTTGTATTTATGGGAATATTTTGGGAAAACTAATGAATTCCACATTTCATTCTTGACTTCTGATTTTTAATATCATTTACGAGCAATGGTTTCACAATTTTCTCAATAATTTATTTTAGCATTTTATGGATCAGAGCGTTAATTTTTTCTGCAGAAATTCATTGCGCGAAAGGAATCATAAATTTTGTCTCGAAATACATGACTTGTTTTGCTTCTTATGATATATTTCTATATTTAATTTGGAATCAGAACACGACTGTCATTAGCATTAGGTCTGAGTCCAGTCCTATTTTACTCTTCATATAACAGTCCATTCTATTTGACTTCAGATCTAATCCGAAAATTTTCTCCTTTGGTTTGAGCCTCACTTCCTACTGTCCTCTCGTTAAATATCATTATATGATGTAATTTTATTATCACTTGATCTCTCTCTCTCTCTCTCTCTCTCTCTCTCTCTCTCTCTCTCTCTCCCCGAACCTAATTTGATATTTAATCAAAATATGCTAAATATTTAATAAATAAATTTGTCTAAACTTAATAACTCTATACTTAGAGTAATATTGGTTTGAAAATGATTTGAAAATTTTACGATTCGACTGAAGTTTTAATTCAATTATTTTTGTGATTAATTTTAATTAATTAATGATTTTATGTGCAGTGAATCTCAAACACCAAATGCAAGACTTGGAGACCAAAGAAGAAAAGAGTGGATCGACTATTGAAACATTGAAAGCGAATTCAAATAATGATCAGAAAGTGATTGCAAACAACTCAACCCTCAAATCGAGTCCAATAAAGTGCTCGAAAACGGATGAATCGGACGTCTGGCCAAATGTTTTAATTCAATTGAATAGAGGTCTGCGTAAGAACTGGAGCGCCGACATCACAAACGGACGAATATATTATCTGAAGTAAGTTCTAAAAGGGCCCAGGGCATAAGACAATTCTATAGCAAAAATCACTCTAAAATCGCTCGGATTTCTTAAATGGTATCCGAGTTCTCGATTGTATGGCGCGCTCTATAGTTAGTAATGTTGTGTTCGATATGTGAGGCGATCACTGATCAGTGCATTACATCACTGTTTAGCGCACTTTTATCGTCTCTCATATCGAACACAACATTACTAACTAAAGAGCGCGCCATACAATTGAGAACTCGGATACCATTTAAGAGATCCGAGCGATTTTAGAGTGATTTTTGCTATAATGTGGTTTCACAGTTTTCTCTAAAATAAAGGCATTCATTCATTCATTGAAATAGTCGTCTAATAGTGACGACGATTTTCCGGACGCGTCTGAAAAAAATGTTTTCGAAATAAGGTCTCATTAAAGACATAATGATTTGAAATTTTAAACTATTTTCTGACTATTATTTATCGTTTCGTTCGCTTTTCGCCTAAAGGTTTACTTTACAATAGTAGGGAAATTGAGAGATATCCTGAATAAAGCCCTGATTGCACTCAGAATGATGTTAGGAATGAAAAATCGAACAAAAAGCGGTGGTAAGTGAGTAGAGATGTCACTACAAAACTATTCTCTTCGAGTTCTAATGTATTGACTCTGCACTGAGTTATAACCAGAGCGTTGAAATAAAGTCTTTTAGACTACTTCATTGGTTAAAACCTTAGCCCTAAGAATCGGTATGCGTCCGAATCATGTCCTGAGGACTACTTTACCGAACTTTATTAGTGCCTATAACTGACTGTTTGAGAAGTTAGAGACTATATGACTATTGAACGACTTTTAGGGTCTGAGCTGTAAATGAGCGGTATTTTAGGGCATTTTCTGGGATTTTGATCGAAATATTCAGCAAATGTTATGTAATCTTTGAATTTAATTATTAATTTTGAAAATGAGTGGCAAAATGTGTTATAAAATATATATATATATACCGTATTATTTCGCTTTAAACGGCATGCCGGTATACCTCGAGGTAGGCCGGCATGCCGTTATGGTTGAGGTAATGAATCATTACTAATGATCAATTGGATGATTTGAAACATTCGAACGATCAAATTTCATAGCATGAAACAAATAAAATAGAAAAATAAATAAAACGAAAACAAGTAACTATAAATCAGATGATTAACAATAATTTTAATTTTATTTCTCACTTTTGCTATTATTATATCAATTTAATAAAAGAATTACGAGTTTTATGAAAATAATTGTCCAAATGTACAGAAAATATTTTTTCCTTGGTTTAAACCGGCATGCCGGTAGACCATAGACCATTGAAGAAAATGGTCAATTTTATTTATACCGGCATGCCGTTTAAAGCGAGGTAATATGGTAAGAAAAAAGTAAAAGGATAAAAAATTTTCACTATATTTTTTCTAATTTATAAAGATTGTATCGCATTTCAAGAGTTATCAACTACACTCATTGCCATTATAATGAACACCCTATATAATCAACTTTCCTTTATAATCAACGACTTCTAGATTCCAAATTCACTTTAATAGACATTAATGTTAAAAATATTGCTTATAATCAACATTCCTCTATAATTAACAGATTCTTAAAACCAACCATCTTCATTATAATGGCAGTGGAGGGTAAATTTTATCTGAAATCAACATAATTCAACCTAAATTAATTACTCTTAGATATATCCCATTAAACTAGAATTGAAATCTTTTATTTTAGTCTTTTTGCCCCCTCTTAAGGACACCAAAAACAAGGAAATAGAGAAAAATAAGAGTAGTGCTAGGTACACCAGATTAATCTGAATGCGATGCCAAAACGCGATATTATTGAGAGAAATTCTCAATAAGAGACAAATATCTCGGTCACCGAAAGTTTTCTTATCTGGAAATCAGACTGTATATTACAAACTTGCTTGATACTTAAATAATTTAGTCAAGTTCCTACTGTGCATAGTATGCATCTCTAATTCCAACGAGCAATCTTTGGATTGACTGAAAAATTCAATTAAATCGTTATTAAATCAATGAGAAAATTGAATTTCATCCAAATCTATCCTGTCATCTATTCTGAGTGGCTATTAATAAACTTAAGACTTGACAATAATTTTCATTGTTATCCAAATTAGTTTTACAAATAAAATCTGGAGAACTGTCTGTCAATGCATTTCTGAGCCGTTAGAACAGCATTTGATTCATAATCTAATCACTCAAATGTGTGTCGAATTTATTTGCTTCTAAGTGTTTAACACATTTGATATGTTTTACAAATTTCTTGTAAACATTTCACAAAATATTCAACTGAAGGGAAAAGTCTTTATGTCATTCAATTTGGGATTCTTTGAATGCATTAAAACATTGTTGTAATACAATGCAAAAGTTATACAATAAATGAAAATATTGTACTCAAGTCGACAAACATCTCAATATCTTTGGAGCAAACATTAGATGATTAACGTTTTGTCGCCATTTCTTTTAATCTCTTTGTTATATTCTCTTAATTAATCAGTTAATCAGTTGCCCTCTGAGTATAGCCTTTCCCTTCAATGTGTTTAACTGACGACGAATTGTGGAAATTTTGATAAAATAATTTTAGTAATAAAATCATCGTTGAGAAGTCAATCCCCTTTTGACAATCCCATGTTTGTGACATATATCGAAGAATAGATGAATTCTTTTTCAATTTTGATAACATTTACGATAGGCTTCAATGAATTCAATCAAATTTATAATACAATTATTTTAATTGAATCTATTTTTTATGAGATGTTCCAATCAATAACCGATTGGATCTTTTCAGACAATACATCCATTAATTATCTTTTATTTAATTATTTATCAATTTATTGTTTGTCCCATTTTTGTGTTGTTTTCATTCTATGTTTGTTTTTTCGCTAATTACAGTCAGACCTCTCATTAAGAGCCCACTCAATAAGAGAATTTCTCATTTATAGACAGATTTGAAAGTCACCGAATGCTCCTATTAAATGTTAGGCTCTAATTCATTTGTAATAAACCTTTGATCAAGAGAAATTCTCAATAAGAGACAAATATTTCGGTCACCGAACTTTCTCTTATCTGGAGGTCAGACTGTATTTGTTTTAATATTTCATTGTCTCATATTTTTTGTGTTTCATCTAAAACAAGGCTAACCAACAGAACAGTTACTTCTGGAATCTCTTAATCGATGTGTGTTTGTGTTTCTCTTGATTTACTCAATGGTTGAGTTCACGGCTTAGTATCGATGATTAACTGTCGCTTAGATTCTGTTGTCGTTAATGTACTCAATGTTTGTGTGAATGGCTTCCAAAGAATCGGTTTCTCGGATCGCAAATATATTATTCAGTTAATGACTCCAATCTCTTATTGATAGTGTGCTTAACATATAATAACCGGTTGTTTTTGGCACAAACTCTCTTTATTGCACACTTTATGCTCAAAATTATTATCTTTTTTCTCAAAACATATCATTAGATATACTTTTATTCCATAATTAATTCAAAGTTTATTTTTAATTATAATTATTTACAATTTTTTTGAATGTTTTCTCATTTCTTCTCTGAGGACTTGAAATTTGTTTTGCAAAAAATCTTTGTTTTTTTCTCTGGTGGAGTCGGTTTTGCTGTCGAAGAGGCACAGGGCGTGAGACAAAACGGATGTGGTTTCACAAAGTTTTCACTAAAATAAAGGCATTCATTCATTGAAATAGTCGTTTAATAGTGACGACGATTTTCCGGACGCGTCTGAAAAAATTGTTTTTCGAACTTAGGTCTCATAAAAGACTTTTGAAATTTCCAACCATTTTCTGACTATTATTTATCGTTTGGTTTTCGCCTAATTTTGTTTTCAAACTAATTTTGAGTTCTTTTGAGCCGATTTTCAACGACCGCATAGAAAAGATGGTCTAAAAATGGTTTAATTTGATGGCAATCATCAGAACTAAGAGTTTTATTGTCCATAAAAAATATTCTTTGATTTTGTCGATAATTCGTTTTTCCGTCTTCTGTGTGTCTGATCTCTTGAGTTGTATTTCCCTCAACGGATGTGAATTAGAAGTGTTGGCGCGAAATGCTTTACTATTTCCAGATGTGATGGCTTTAGCTCTGCTGTCAAACTGTTCATAATCTATGAAGAGTTCACATAACGTCCCCACAATCTATAGCTAATAGTTGTCCACTTTTGCCAATACATCAGAACTCGAAGTGAATAAATAGTTTTGTAGTGACAGCTCTACTCACTTACGACCGCTTTTTGTCTGACTTTTCATTCCTAACATCATTCTGAGTGATGTGCAATCAGGGCTTTACTCAGGATATCTTTCAATTTCCTTACTATTGTAAAGTAAACGAAAAACCTTTCCATGCGTTTGCAAAATCTTATTTGTCTTTGCAATTAAGGAAAATTCTATTTATATTACAAACTTGCTTGATACTTGAATAATTGAGTCAAGTTCCTGCTGTGCATAGTATGCATCTCTAATTCCAAAGAGTAATCTTTTGATTGACTGAATAATTCAATTAAATCGTTATTAAATTAATGAGAAAATTGAATTTCATCAAAATCTATCCCATCATCTATTCTGAGTGACTCTATTAATAAACTTAAGACTTGACAATAATTTTTATTGTTATCCAAATTAGTTGTAAGACAAATAAAATTTGGAGAACTGTCTATCAATGCATTTCTGAGCCGTTAGAACAGCATTTGATTCATAATCTAATCACTCAAATGTGTGTTGAATTCATTTGCTTTTAAGTGTTTAACACATTTGATATGTTTTACAAATTTCTTGTAAACATTTCACGAAATATTCAACTGAAGGGAAAAGTCTTTATGGCATTCAAATTGGGATTCTTTGAATGCATTAAAACATTTTCATATAAAGATCTTTTTTGAAACATTTGTTTTTATTTTGGGTTTTATGACTGATTGTTCAGATTGTTTAGCGCAACAATTCATGCATTTTATAGATTAAAGAGTCGTATAATTTTATTATCACTTTTGAGCAAAAATGTTGAGTTATTGTCGAAATGCACGAAATTATTAGTATTTGTCCGAAAAGTTTATGCTTTCGATTCACTATATAATTAGGAATTTGTTTTCATTAGAAATGTATTAGTTTTGACAATAGTTGTAGTGTAGTGTAGTGGGTGTGCCCCCAGTTGTGCCCCAATGTTGTGCTAATGTTGCAGCTGTTTTGATGAGATAATTTTACTGCCTTCTTACGCATCGTATGTTAGATAAATGGCCATGTTGTTCATTGAATTAATTTTGATTGTGTCCACATAGAATCTAATTTAGCGATCAGTTGAATGGCTGCAAACCATCTCTTGAGTGAGGAATACGTAATGAAAATCAATTTCTGAGTGAAACACAATCCATATCTTTGATGCCGTAATATAAGTGCAAACATAGCCTAACATTAAGTTGAGCACAATTTTTGGGAAATCCAGTGAAGAAAAGTCAAGAATTTCTTGTGATATATCGTATTGTTGTTAATCGGAATAAAGGATCGTTACTCATATTAGATCCAGTGATTCCTTTTACTCCAGTTCTTCTTATTCTTCATTTTTTGTTTTATTTTTATCATAAAAGTTATAACATTTGTGTTTCCGTTTCATATAAATTGTGTTCAGAAGAGTTAAAATGTTTTTCAAAGTTGAATATCATTTATCAAATCTGAAGCCATTGATAGTTAAAAGCGTAGAAACATTTTGTGCTTCAATTCAATTGAATAATGAGTTTATTTTAATTAATTCAATTCAACCCTTAATTCAAAGTACTGAAGGAATAGTTAAGAATTTTATGACTCAAATGTGTTTAATGGTTATTATATTTTAAAAGAGAACTGAAATTATCACTATTTGGTCCTTAAAAATGAAAATAATTATACATTTTTGTGATTATGAATATTAAATACAAACAAATATTGAGTTGAAATCCTATTTTTAGTCTGAAATTAATGTAATTTTACTTCTGTTTAGTTTAATCTGTTATTCAAAATATGTTTTCAATTGCTTAGAATGTCGTTTGTCTTCTGCTGAAGACTTTTATTTCTATATCTGTCCTCATCACAGATAATGACTTTTACACAAGTTTTGCATTTTATTCATCGATATTCTGAGTGTTGTGTTTAGCATAACATTTGGAGTCAAACCCCAGAAAAGTGTCCAAAAATATTTGTTTTGCTGTTAGAATGAGCTCTAGTCTGGTGTAACAGTTGTGCAAAAGATTAACTAACGCTTTGATTAATGAATTTATTGGACACAAAGTTAATCTCATTTCTCATACATTGCTGTAATAGAAGACAAAAGTTATACAATAAATGAAAATATTATACTTAAGTCGACAAACGTCTCAATATCTTTGGAGCAAACATTAGATGATTAACGTTTTGTCGCCATTTCTTTTAATCTCTTTGTTATATTTTCTGAATTAATCAGTTGCCCTCTGAGTATAGCCTTTCCCTTCAATGTGTGGATTCTGAGCCCTTATTTTCTGTTGGTTTCTTTTATTGTCTTCCGGTCTCTGCTGTCGAACCGACCATTGAATCCACTGTTTTGTTGAAAACAAATATCATTTTTCTTTGCGATCAATGAGAATAAGGAATATCATAAGAATTGCCTGAATTGGCGTTTGGGCCGTCAATTGCCTGTTCGACCGATTCAACCAATTCTATGGCAACTCCTGTGCTTAACTGTTAGCAATTTTCGATGTGGATGAGGGTTGAGGCGCTCATAGCTCACAGCACAGCATCTCCTTCGCCGCATCTGCGTTAAAGATAATGTGATGGTAGGAATGGCTCGACTCTAATGTTGATTCTGATCGCTAACCAGAACTGCTTTTCCACAAAATCTTTTCTCTCGATTCAAACGAATGGCTCTTTTGAAGCGATTTTTCTCTAAATCTTTGTATAACTTTTCATATCATTCGATGGTTTCCTTCAAAAAGTGATATCCATTTCAATTGAAGTTTAAATTCAGTCGACTATAACCTGAGGTTAACTCTGAATTCAAGTCAATCATACGATTAGTGAATTTGCAAATTATATTTTATGTGAAAAATTTCGTTTTATTCATCTCTTGTGTATTACTTTCCTGACAATTGATGTCAAACTACTTTCCTGTTTATTGATATTCCGAGAGATTTACTCTCTACTCATCTCTTCCAAGAAAATTGTGTGAAAAATGATTTGGGATATAAAGCTATTGATTGTTCTGACTCTTGCAAAAAATAAATGCCAACCCCTCTGACAAAAACATATTAGCAATGAATAAAAACAAAAGCTTTTCAAATGCTTTTTCGTCTGAAAATATTATTTATTCGTCTCATTGAAGTCATATCTTCTCCGATCTAAAGAAGTTATTTTCACATTTCTTTATACCATTCCTCTCTTTTTGTTTGTTATCCCAAATAGTTTTTTGTCTCACTTTCTCTTAATTGAAAAAATGTCTTCACTTCTGAACTATTCATCTAATGATTGGATATAAAGAAAAGACTTCATAAATAAGTGCTATTTATCGTTGTCCTGATGGGCAATAAAAGCACCTGTTTTTCACGTAAGGCTAGACGTGCCCACCGACCACATATCAGGTAAGGGTTGGGCTCTTAACACTATTTTTCTATTCTGTTCATTGAATTCTGTCGGAAATAATTCGTGTTTTTTTTGTTTTTCAATTCGTAAAAATGTAATTCAATTAATCGATTCTCACGACTCAACTCAAATAGAAAAGTTTTATCTCTGCAAAGCCTTAGGCTTTATATTCTGTGCAACTCTTCCACTAATGTCTGATATGTTTTTGATTATTAAATCAATAGGTTTTGCATTTGCATAAAATTAAATCCATGTTTAACTTCAAGAGAGAAAAAATGATTAACACTTTTAACGCTTCGTTTAGTTTCATATTAAAAATTGACAAAAAACTTGTGTTTCGTATAAATTTCCAGCAAAAAATGTATTTATTAATAGTTTTTTGATATTTTATTTGTAATAATCAGTAAAATAAAAGCAAATTCATGTTTTACCAGAATTTAATGACCGCTAAAAGTCCTCGGAATGAGTGAAAAGTTTTCTGAACACTGAAAGTGATTATCGCAACGAAATTTCATGGCTTATGAACAGAAGATTCTTGTTTTTGTCAGATTTTTGAGCTCTAAAGTGGAGAAAAAAAAACTCTCATTTTCTGATGTTTCGTAGCATTAAATTATTGTCAGAATAAGTAAATTCATATAATTGTTGGGTTCTGTCAGTCATTAGAATATTAAATGTTTTGCAACAAAAACTATTGCATTAATGATTCCGTTAATGACTATTTTGATGGCTATTTTCGTTTATTGAATATTCAATATTTGCCTCAAACCCCGCATTCCGTGTATTTCCAAATCGTTTTTCGTATTGGAATTATTGGCAACTAATGAATGACTGAATATTCAATATTTACATTAGTTTTTCATTTGGAGTACTCTTTCGATCATTTTATGAATTCGTTTGACTAAAACCTCCGGAAATTCAGTCAAAATAAGCGTTTTTAGTACACTTTCTCTCATATTTATTATTAAATATTCTGGTCTTCTCTTTGAAAACTACTCTTTTAAGTTAAACTTTTTTATGAATCCTACCGCCACTCATAGGGAAGGCTTTTCGTGTTTTCGTGTTGCATATTTACTCAGATTTTGATTGAGATTACGATCAAATAAGTTATACAGTTGTGCCATATCTAGCATCACAACCCTATGTCGACTCTTCCGTTATATAACATAATATTATGAGGTTTTGCGGTTATATTTTTTTGCAGATTAAGCACTCTTTGCAGAGTAAACCACAAACAAAATCATTATACACTTTGTGTCAGAACTTGAACTCCAAAATGAAATTCTCGAGCAAAGTATTTATAGTGAAAAGTATTTTCCAATTTTTTTCATTCACTTGAAATTTGTTTGGAGAAGAGATTATAAAATTTCATTGATGTCATCTAAAGCCAGGGTCTAGATTCTGAGGGAGGACTATCTCCGTCAAGAGTCAGCCAATGTTTTTGATTTTTGTTGAGATGTTTTGAATTTTTTGAATGTCTTTCCTTAAACTTATCTTCTTCTTTGAATGTTGAAGAAATGCTCATGGAAGTCCATTGTTAACTGTTTGGCTATTTAAATATTCTTCAAAGTTATGATGAATTATTCAAAAAAAAACTTTAAAATTATAATAATCGACAGTTTTTGGCGCTGAAGACCAAAATATATTCAAACGGTTTTGACTTTTCATTTATCAACAGATTCTGAAGTATCACGAAATGGGAAGAAACAGTCAATTTGTCATTCAATCTATGATTGCCTTTGGATTCGCTTTTTGTTCTTTAAATTACATTTAATAGTTTTAGTGTCAGCACAGGTGCTCTCATTACTTCAAAGGATCATTTTATCGCTTGAATTCAATTTAAATGTGAACTTAATTTTTTTCTTCAAAAATAAAGTGTTATTTTTTGCAAAGTCTTCTTTGAATAAATATTTTTAGACTCCAAGAGTTTTATTTCTGTTTCTTTTGTCTCTAATTTGTGTCCCAATTCAGTGATGAACTGATTCTGTCAGACATTCATATTTCAGTCTCTCTTCTAATGTCGAAAGTATTGTCAAATATGTGTCTTAAGAGCTGTTTTTTTTCAGTGCATTAATTCTGTTGCAAATCATTGTTACTATTTATTGAATGCTTTTCTGATTAACCCAAACATTGACTTCTTTTTTGGACTCTAATAATAACTGAGTCTAACATTGATATCAATTTTTATCACAACATTGTATACCGACTGATATAACGTTATATAAGATATTGATTTTGAATCAAAATACGATTCACTCATTTCGGTCGACATTTAATGAAATATTAATTTGATTTTCCCTCGAAATCACATCTGAATTGATTGCAATTCTGTCATTCAGTCAGAAGTCTAATTGGTTTCTTCCAATTTGTCCCACATTTTGATTTGTGTTGAATATCATTAGCAAACTACTAGTATTAACACCATTTGCGAACACTTGAGATATAATATTGTCATTACTTGCAATAAACTTGTAATAAATGTTTTATTGATTGATATAACTATTTGTTTGACTAAAGAAAATACTTTAATAACAGATTGAATGTAATCCACAAAACGATTGTTTTGTTTATTGTTTGTGTTAAGTAACTGTTAATAAGTGATAATTTGTCTTAAATTTTGTTCAAAATTATGTCAAATTATCTAAGATTTGTGTTTACATAACAGGATTAAAATGTTAAACATAAATAATAAGGGGCCGCCACTTACAGGTTATTGGTAACATACTTGTTTTGATGATCCCCTAGGTCCTTTGGTATTCATCACTTGTGATGAATAAAAGTTTAGAACTTTTGAATCAAGTTTTGTCGAGAATTTATTAACCGATGATATGAAAAGTTTATAAGTGTGTATTTGGAAAGAAATGGCTTTTCATCAAAACATTTATGAGTTAAACGTCTAAATAAAATATAAACTATTGATGTATTTTCAGTCATCTATTCAGTCCTCTCTATAAATATATAAAATACATGAAAATTCCTTTTTTTGTTGACCTCTTTTCCGGTGATATCACTGAAAAATTTAGTGTTTTCTTTGAATATGATTTATAACTTATAGAAATAGACTAATGTTTTAATTGAATTTTCAAATAAAAATCCATTTGAGGAGAAAAATCAATTTTTACGACTCAAATGATATTTTGATATTTCAGTCGAAATAAAATTTAATTTAAAATTTGATAATAAAAGTAAAAATATATTCGCTTTACGGCTAAACTGCAAGAGATATGAGATATAACTGGAGGCAAATGAATGATCTTTCCTCTCAAAAAAACGAATCGACTCTTTTATTTGAGTTTCGGCATTAGTTGCAAGTATAGAATGACTTTTCTATACCCGAATGGAATATCTAATGCTATTTGTATAGGAATTCGATGCCAAACATTAGTCTACTCTTATATTATCGTTTGATTGCAATACGAATTTGTATTGAAAAGAGTGAGCAAACAAACAGTTTCGCCAAACGCTTATCCATAGTCTCTGCACTGGTTTTCATGAGAAAGCATACCCTCTTTTCAGTCATCCATCCATTCATCAGTAGTTTAGATGGAAGTGCGCCTAAACTTTTGAAAAAGAGCTCCAACTCTGAGCTAATTTTAGCCAAACTTTCAGCTATTTTTTGAACATTTCTGCTCGCATTTGGATTAACTCTGTTTTGGGTGCATTGCAGTCGACACCAAACATAAGACACTTATTTTTCTCAGTCATTCCTTTGCATATCCCGAGTGTAGCTCATATTCTGGGGTAGAGTCCTCTCATTCTCGTCTCTTAATAAGCTCTGCTCAAACTCCCAGTCCGACACTTGGATGGGATAGCAATCCATTGGTAGAGCAAACATGTTGTCTATCGAATGGTGTGATTCTGTTTCCATAACCACATGAATATGTATTTGAAAAATATGAAGACTTTTCGCTGGTATTCTTCAAATGTTTATTACAGTCGTGTATATTGTTTTTGTATCTCATAAGTGGTGTTCCTCTTCGTTCTGCCATTTTTAAACCCAACTGTTGTTTTTTGTCAGCCCTCTCAACATTTGTTGCAAACTTGACTTTAAAATAGCTATTAATGTGCTGTCAATTCAAAGTCTGTTTAATATTATATCTGTTTTTAATACATCGACTGATATGTGTTATCAACGAAGACGACGTCCCCCTCTCTTAAGACTAATGAGTTTTCGAAATGAAGAACTTCTCGATTAGTTATCGACCCTTTCCTCGTCAGTGTATGAAACGAGTCATTTGTGTTATATTTGTTGGACTCCTTTATCGCGACATTCATTACTTGTTTTTTAGTTGGTTTTGAAAATAGACTTTTCGTCTAAAATACTGTATTTTTAGTGACATGACTGTCAACTCGTTAGCAATTAGTTATTTTTAGTATACATTTGTGTTAAAGTTCATACCACTCGAGTGACAGACCAGTCCTTTGATACTAATGTGCAATGAGTTCATTAAAATACATAATCAAATCCAAACTCAATCCGAGGTATGCATTGATTTTAATGACTCTCTTAGTAGTCGTTTAGCTTTTATTTGCATTTTAGTGCGAAAACAGCTTTTTCTTTGACTTATTATCAAATGTTTTGCAAAGACTTCTTACAACTTAAGTACGCTTTTGAGTGCATCTCTACTGTGACCCTACAAACAAACAAAATACCGACTGTTTGTCACTTTTTCAAACATTTTATTTCATTTCTTTTCTCAGTCGTGAAGATTCACTTTTCCTATAACAATAAGTTTCAATTTTTCCCACTATTCCTCTCCATTTGACTCATTCCCAACATCTTAAATGATATAAATTCGTTGTGAGCCGACACAAGTATTCTTTAGGTCTATCCTTTCAATGCAATGATAGAGCAGATTGTCTTCAATTTGTTGTAATTCAACGGTTATTGCCATCAATTGTTCACAACTTTTGTCTACAATAATAGCATTAGTTTTGCAAACTTTATCACAAATTGTTAACAAACTTTCCTGAATTTCAATATATATTTTGTAAACCATTTGTTTGTCTCTTATATTACTTTCCGTCAGAAATTTTGCATAATATTTATGACACTGAATATAAATTCGCGATTTTTGTATGTTTTTCGAGATATAAAGTGGTATTAAATTATAGCGAATAAAACTTTTCTCAAGTTTTTGCCATCGATTATAAGGTCTGTGAGAAAAAATTATATCTATTTATGAATCAAAATAAGCTTTTTATAGAAGAATTTAAGCGTTTTTTGCTCTTCACTATCGACTAATTATATTTACAATTTTATATTCCCTCACATTTGATGACTACAACAGAATTGGATTTCCTCTCAATTCACTCGAAATCAAAAGAATGATAGCATTCTCTGCAATAAAATCACTTCTTTTGTTTTTGGACTCTCTCTCTCTCTCACACACACACACACACACACACACACACACACACACACACACACACACACACATCGATAGTTTATTGGCTTTTCATTTGAAAATTATTTCTCTCCGGTATATGTCATCAAAATTCGATTGTCAACAGTTCTGTCAATAAAATTCTTCGGATCATATTTTTTGCGAGACTTTTCACTTGAATCGCATTTCATTTAAATTTTACCAATTCTTGAGATGTCTTTCTGTAGTATTTCTTCTATCTCTGCCTTAAATCTGATCAATAAATAAGTTTATGTATTGGAAGTGATAGGAATGGCGAACAGGGCTCTAAAAAAGAGCTCTGCCTTCAGGTCATTATCATTGAAATCGATTCTTCAAAGAAAAGTTTTCGCAAACTTTTTTGGAAATCGATTTTTCGATTTCTTATTTTTGTGATCAAAGTTTAATCCATTGTTATTCAGGTTTGACTCGATTTTAAACATATTTCTGTTTAATCTATTTTTTATCACTTGTTATGAACCAAAAAAAATTGTTATTCGCCTACAAATCAAACACTTGACTCATATAAGGGATGCATTTGTTGTTAAAAAGCCATTATTTGACACAACATTATATTTGTTTCCGAAGGCAATTCCCGTAAAATAAAGAGCTGTAAAGGGAATGTCCAAAAGTGGATCTCTTGTTGCGCCACATGATGTTTGATCAATACTTAACACTAAAGTTATATCGTTTGTAAGGGAGAGAGTGTTTGTGCCGTTCGATGGGTTTTACATTATTGAGTAATATATTGTCGTTTGTTTTGGTCACTGAAGCGATTCTAAACTCAGACCTTGTGATCGATGTTCTCTAGAGTTGGGTCGTAGTTGTATTGCCATCAGAGCCACCCATACCATCGTAATGATCATTGAATCAGCACAGATAACATGGTGAGGGTGTGAACAATAAATATCGGTAGAGTTGGCACTACTCTGTGTATCTAAACTGTCACCAAAAAGTAGTGACAATTTGTGTGTTTGTTCGGCATCTGAATCAATACTACATAAGTATCTCTCCCGCAAAGGGGAGGTGAAGAGCACTGGCGCTCAAATGATTAAATATTATACAAAGTTATCTAAGTTTAGATCAAAACATTTCTGTTCTCTTCTTTCATATGATTGTATGCGAAAGAAAAATAACAAAATTTAATGTTTCCTTTGCTTTCGTAAAAAAACAAAATTGGAGACAATCGATATGAAACTCACTTAACATCAGACCTATTCTTCAATGTCTTGAAAGTGCATTAAAATACAAACTTTTTTTTGTTCATTCATTTAGGAAAATACTGTCTTTTCGTTCATCAAAATGGGATTTACATTAAATATTAAATAACTTTTGATGAACTATTACCAGAACCATAGGACGCAAGTGAATGGAGAGAAAGCTCTTTCCTTACCACTAATGCCTACTTTGATCCCTTTTTTCTTTGCTTTTCTTCTGCAATATTTCACTATTGAGTGGATATCATATGAAAAGCTTTTTTCATATTATATAAAATGATTTTTTTATTCAAACAATTCATTCAAACTAATGCTTATATTTATTGTCTATTCTTTGTCTGTTCTGTAGTCATGAGTCAAAGACAACTTCATGGCTGCCGCCCATCGAATCGTGGAATGGCTCCGAAGATCACTGCTTTCCCTATGGCTGGGAGTCAGCCGTTGATAAAGAGGGGAAAAACTATTTCATAAAGTGAGTGGAATATAAAAATCGAGTGAAAATCTCATTTCAAATGTAGATTTTGTTTATGTATTTAATGAAAACTCAATTTATTTTCACACATTTTACTCGTTTCTCATAACGTATTGCAAATTAAATTAGTTTTGAAAATAATTTTCTAATGAGAAAAGCTATCATTAAAACACATGAAATCCTGATTTAATTATTGCAATAAATTTTCTCTCGGCTGAGATCTGAGACTCATTGAGAACCCGGAAGAATATTTGTGTCCATATAAGCCAGAAGAAAAAGTTGTCTGATGTTTATTTCAAATAAGTTTTCGATAAACAAATCGATTGTATTTCGTGATTATATGAACAAGAGTTCAATGAATAGGATTTCTTCGAAATTCATTTTCTTTTACAAATTTATATGTTTTTGGTTTTTTTCAGCCCAACATTTGTATGATATGTTTCTTCTTTTGGCAAATTATTATCTTTTAAACTATTGCAAGAAAATTATTGTGAAATTATACCGTCATTACAATAATCATTGAACTCTTAATATCTTTTTCAATCACCTTTTTATACAGAGGGTCGGGCATAGAATAAAAGGCACTTTTAATGTAAATAACTCGTGTTTTTAGTCATAACATTTGAAATGCTTTTAAATCAATCAAAACAGAGCTCTCTTATAATCAATCGATATTTTAATGATAGAAACAATAAATAGGTCTAAAATTGATTTAATGGCTAAGAGCCGTGTTCAGGGTCTTATAGGCCAAATATGACCACAAACAAATATATTTTAAGAAATAATTAATAAAAGCATCAAGGAATAATTATATGTTCATCTATCAAAGCAAAAAAGCAGTCAAAATAATATTAGTGAACATCGGAATAAAGGCGAAGAAATTTTCGAAGAGATGATCACTCAAACACATAAAATGTGTGACCAGAGCATAGATATGACCCATTTTATGCTTTAGAATTTGAACAGGATTCAATTATTTTCTGTTGACGTACTTTAAATAAATCTTTAAAAAATTTCAATTCATAGATTTGCTATGAGTGAAAAAGTTTTAAAAGGGGGTTTGGGAAGGTGAACCTTGATAGTTTTGAAAATGAGGGCCTCACAGACGGGTAGGATTTCATTTTATAAAGTTGTAAGAAAATTGGAGAAAATGTTGAAAATATTTTGATTGATCTTAAAGAGTTAAAAACTTATTCGATTTTTAAAATGTTACTCATCCTATGCCCGACCCTCTGTATTAATTTTTGAATTACTCAAAGAAAAACAATATTTGTTTTACAGTTCAAACATTTGCAGATATCCTTTCATTTATATAAAACTTGAATTCATTGAAACTTTCATCTGAAGAACTTTTAGACAATTTCATTATTTTGGTTTTGCTCTGAATA
>JAQFXL010000219.1:0-26651 GCA_034693445.1 Edwardzetes edwardsi | reverse complement strand
CCAAATGACTACTAGAGGTGTGCGTCGACTCAATCTGTTTCAACCACTTGACCCGTTATTACCCGTCATTACCCGTCTCATAAGTTTACACGTTTGAAATTAGTCAATAAGTTATTATTAAAATTAATTATAGTTTGATTAATAAAAAGGTTTACATAGTTTGCAAGACTCAATGACTAACATTAGTATTGAATGGAGAGATTAATTCCATCTATTAGTTCTGTTAGTTCTCTTTTGAACATCATCTTGTTTAATTTGTTTAATTTTTCATATTGAAAATAAGGGCAAATTATTCAAATAAATCGAGTAGAAGTTGCATGAGCTTCTCCTGATTGAAATGTTCAATGAATTTAACTTTAGGCGCATCCAATTGTTTATAATTGAATCCACTTCTTTTATCGGAGACTAACTGTCCTCGAGTCAATTGGCCGTTCAATTCGACTGAAGTTCGAAATTCTTGAGTCGATTCAACTAAAGATTCGAAAGCGACGAAAACCACAACTAAAATATCGCAAAGTATTAGTCCTTTCCTACCCATCCTATCTATAAAAGGAATTCCTATTAAATGAGTTGGAAATAAGTTTAGATTTCTTACGAGATTTGACTCTTTCGTAATCTTTGGCTAAAATTTTTTGACCGAATTTCGATTTTTCTGAATTAAATTTTGTTATCTTTTCGTAGACTTCCTATTAATTAGAAATACAAACGATAAACAATTTTGAAATATAATTCAATCAGTTCTGACCCAGGTCAAAAGGTTACCCAAACCACATTCCCATGGCACAAAAGTCAATGGGCATTTTGCGTTGGTCAGCATCACATGACAGGCTTCTGGATCTCTGGATACATTGAATTCGACGGATGGCTCAACATTACCGATACTATTGATGGTTCCGCCCATAAACACTATTTGCTCCAAATTATCGAACAATTGGTTGTCCATGAGATAGGCCAGGGCTATATTGGTAACCGGTCCCAGAAGCATTAAACTTATTTGCTTAGGGTACTTTTTGACCAATCTTATCAGTGCATTAACTGCATGTTCACTCTCAACATTAACATCGATAGGGGGTAAGTCATTGGTCGCACCACTCAGACCATCACAACCGTAATGAGGAGCGGCTATATGTTTGCCAATTATTGGTGTTTCGCATCCGCTGTATATTTTGATTTCATTCTTCAATCAAAAACAAATCAAATCAATTGAAAGCCTAATAAGTGTTTAAATTAATATAATTTTTCAAAATCTTGCAAAAACTTATTTTCTATTTAGAAATATTTTTTATAAAAATAATAGAAAAATGTTCTTGTTCTAATCAAAATTCAATTTCTCAAACAGCAGTTTTAGCAAGAATATTTTTGATATAATAAATTTGAAAAAGGTTTCTATTCAACTATTTTGGTCTTGACTTTTAAGAGAACATCAGGGTGCTAATTCTTTGAATGATATAATTTTGATTTACCTGGAGTCCACACGCTCTCAATGTTAAGTTAACATTTTTAACCACATTATCTAAAGATGTGTTTCCATGGGTGCAAGTGATGGCCAATATGTCAATCATATGCTTTTGATGACAATTTGCGGCTAACATTATAGCCATCGCGTCGTCGATACCGCAATCGGTGTCTATTATCACATATTTTCTGGAGTTTGACATTATTTAAGATTGCAATCCAATTCGAATATATAAAGGGGTTCGGACTGAGCTAGCACAATTAAAGACAACCACTTTTTAATAAGAGATTAGTGTCTGATGTAAATGGCTATTACTGTGCCTCCAATCCATTGATTATTACTAATGTCCTTCAGTTTAACAACTTTTGAATTTTGATATCAAAAGTTTTGATTGAAAACAGTGCCAGAAATTTGAGTCAATTTTCAGATAACTATTCGGCAAAAAAGATATCAACGAATGAAATAAAACTTTTAAACTTTAGCATACATTTCAATAAGAAAATATTGGATTGACATTGATCAATTATTGATCAACTTCTTAATAATACAAAAGCTTCATTGAAAACTAAGCTTGAAATCTGAAAACCCAAGAATTCTTATACCCAACAATTAAAGACTTATCTAAAGATTGAGCATGGCAA
This sequence comes from Edwardzetes edwardsi, assembly GCA_034693445.1. Classification (NCBI taxonomy): domain Eukaryota; kingdom Metazoa; phylum Arthropoda; class Arachnida; order Sarcoptiformes; family Ceratozetidae; genus Edwardzetes; species Edwardzetes edwardsi. Next base: position 24,554 of record JAQFXL010000219.1, on the reverse strand, counting down.
TCTTTCGCAAATCTTCAGAGAAAAACTACAATTGAATTATTCAATAACTCATTAAGTTATGTAACATTTAATACCTATTACATTTACGATACATGCATTTAATACGAATTTTGCCAAAACTAAAACAATTCTAAAATAATCATGAACACATATTGATATTACATACACTCCATTATAAGATTCAAACAGAGCGCAGGCGCTTTCGAAGCCGGGCTAAAAATATATTTGATATTTAATTTGTTAAAATGCACAATACTTGGTCGAAAAATAATTGAAATGAAAATTTGACTGACCTAGCGGGAAATACCCTTTTTGGATAATTATTGTTTCCATTAGAAATATATTTTCACTAATAACTATCAGAAAGTTGAGGCTTATAATTGTTAATTTGACTTTCTTGTATCTCAAAGGAATTTACCATGTTAGTTATCAGTGATAGATATTAACAATTATTGGACAGAATTATCAAATGAAATAGTTTTCATAAAAGCGGATGAACTGGACTCTAATACTAAATATATTTTAGACTTGTATTTTGGACTCATTGCCCGAATAGAGAAGTGATGTCACACTAACTCTAACCCTAAGCCCTAATCTCTCTATTTTTTATATTATTTTCACTCAAATTGTATGAAAATCAAATAAAAACTATTTTTGACCCGATTTTATCGATTATAATCCCAGTATTAAAACAATTGCATAACAATTGTGTGTCATATCGTTTAGAAATGAATTCGAGTTACTTTATAACGAGTTTAAAACTTTTGAGGCCATTAGTGTAAACTTGAAATCCGGACACTTATCTAGGGCAGTGTTCGATAAAAAGACTTTTATTGAAACCTTTCCAATACTTTCAAACATAAAAAGATGGAAAACTTCATTTTCACCGTTTCTTCTCTTTATTTGTTATCATTTGTTCCTTTGGTTTTGAGTAAAACTCTGGATTCAAACCATTCATTTGTCGATAATTTTTCACTTTATTTGAATAATTTGTTTGAAAGTTCGCTGAAATTAAATGTGAGGAAAGTTCGCTCAAATTCTGATCAAAACTTGGAGAGGAAAGAGTTTGACACTAAACACAGTTTTGTTGAAATACCAGTGCTTAGAGTGGAGTCTCAAAATAAGACATCACTTTGGAGTGAAATGAATGAAACTTCAAAACATGGGGCGAATGGGAACTATCTGTTTACACACGACACCAGTATTGATAAACTTAAGGCAATTGCAGAGAATCTGTTCGCCACCACTCGAAACAGTGGTAGCAATAAGTCAGACAAAATGAATGTTCAGCAAAAAATCTTCGATGAGTTCAAAAGAAATAATTTGATTGTTTCTAATCAGATGTTTGTAACCACTTCTCGAGAAACAAATGTCTGTTTTAAACACTTTTTTACTCTTAAATTGATTTTCCATTAAAATTATTTCAGAAATCTTTAGACGGAATAAATATTATTGGTATCTATCCAGGAATTCATTGGAGAACCGATAGTTCTAAGGATAGAATACTAGTAATTGGTGCCCATTATGATACCGTTGATAAAACCGATGGCGTCAATGATAACGGCTCTGGAATGACAGCTCTTCTCGAAATCATTCGACTAATTAATGCACATAAATGTCAATTGACTTATACTTTAATGTTTGTTGCTTTAGATTTAGAAGAATTGGTAAGTTTAAGAATAGACTCACTTCTATTCAGGTCACTATTGTAAAGCTTAGCTTGATCAGATGAAAAAGTAATAAGTAAAGCTCCTTTCTCATTAGTATTTTGCTCATAGATTAATCAGATTTTAAAAATATTAATTAACATTTCAGTCAATTATATTATGTAAAAATATATGCCCTAGATAATTCAAATTATTATTTTATGAATTTAAAAATCTAGCAATTTTCTCATTAGCGTTATAGTCTAGATTCTTTTTCATCTGTGATATAAGTTATATCATATAACTATTTTTTGATATAATGATTATAATCTCATTGAATGAGTATTTGTCTGAAAGGGAGCGCTCGGAAGCAAATACTTTGTGAACGACTATCTCATTGACATTCAATTAATTCAAAAGAAATCTCATTTCGAAGGCGCCATCATTTTAGACACTATTTTGAACTTCAATCAAACCATCGGTTCTCAAGATATTCCTTATGATGTGCACAAAGTTAGAGCACTAGAAATATGTCCAAAATTTACTAATTGAAAAATTTTGATTGTTTTCAGGCACTTCCGCAGTGGAGTAAACAAATTAGAGAAAATGGATTCATCGGTGACTTCTTAGCTCTAATTTCCCGACAGAATATCGACGACACACTTAGCACTCAAATAAGAAATTCCTGGAATTCTATGTCCGGACAAACGCCCTATAAATTGAGTCAATTGACTATTAATTCTTTGGATTCAAGAATTCCTGACATAAAAACCCTCTCAAATCACGCAAATCTTCTGAGGAGTGATCACATCATGTTTTGGTACCACAATAACACTCATTACAATCAAACACTTAAAGCAGTGCTCATAACAGACACGGGTCAGACCTTTCCATAGGAATGTCAATCAACTAATTGAATGTTTATATTTAAGGTCCATTCAGAGGATATATGAGGGAATGTTATCACATCTCTTGTGATGACACAAAACATTTAAATGAGAAGAACCTTAGATTTTTGAAACTAACGGCTCAAGTGTTGGCACAGACAGCAGTCAACTTATCGTTTGCAAAGTGCCACAAATTTAATGCTCAATAAGAAAGTCTAATAAATGAAATCATTTTTCAAAATTATTTAATTTTTTGGTTGAATTTACTTTAATTAAAGATTTGATGCAATTATATAATTAAGAGTTGAGTCAGTTTTCAAGGAAAGCAACATATTCTGTGAGTTTTCCCAACTGTTCCTCACTAGAAGACAGTTCCTCAACACTTGTGGCGGCTTTTGTTGGGATCACAAAACGTGTTTCTGTGTCTAACCTCCAGCCGAGAGATTGTATGCTTTCAATGGACTGCTGTTCCTCTAAACCGATGTAATGAATCACTTCATCCAAACTAATAGATGTAAAGCCCTTTGATATCAGATTTAGAGCGCGTTTACGAGTTGTGTCTGAAGACAGGTCTTTATTAGAGATATTCAGTGGTTAACAGAAAACAGACCTCCAATGCATTTGATGACATTTTTGAGATGATTGGGCCACTCATAACTGGCCAGCAATGGATAGATGGCCGGCAAATCACGGTTCCATAACTTGACTCCAATTTCCCAGATATGAGTCAACTCTTGATTTTCACTTTTAATGTTATTCGGAATCCTTTTCCACAACAGTTTGGCGTTTGGTCTGAAAATAATCGAAACATTCAATAATTGAAAGACATTTAAATTGTTTACAAATCATTGCAAAGTAAATAAATGGCCAAAAGTTGTCCGTAAATCTGTGGAGAAGCCATTCCTGCAATAGATTGCAATTCTTGTCGCTCCAGATCTGAGACGAGTGTCGAGTAATCGAGAGTTAAATCCATTTTGTCTTCAATTGACTCCAATTTATTTCAAATCAAATAAAAAAAAGTGTCAAAAATCTGATGCTTTGACCGGTTTTTGGCATAAATTACGACAAATAAGAGGAAAATAATTTCAGTAATCTATACATTAATTGCCAATAATTTGCTAAACGTATTGAATTAAGACATGAAATAGTTTATTATTCCTTCAATAGAATAGTTAAATCACTATTTTTACTCGGTTTTATTAGAATATTGACCTAGTAAAGTTATCGTGTTTTTGACGTAATTTTTAAGTTTTATTGTATTGAAATACAATGGATTTGAAAATAATTTGTTTTGAAATAAACAAAAGGATTGAACCAAAAGTTTGACATAAAAGCGATTTCTAACAAATCATTAAATCATTTAATTATCTCTCGATTTGGGACTCATTTCTCCATTAATTTACTCCAAATTATGGGTAAAAATAGATTTCCAATCATTTGAATCGAATTTATTTGTTTTTAATGTTCAGAACAAAAGTCAGAAAATGAAGAAAACGACACAAACGGAGAGGAAGACGAAGAAGAGATGTCCAACAATGGAGACAATCAGCATATTTCCGATAGTGACAACCAGTCCTCTTCTGTGGCACACGTCGGTCGTAAGCCATTGAATGGTATGCCCTGTAGTTTGAAGACTTTGATTGTCGATAAAATACTGGAACCAAAAGATAATTGTCTGTCCATTGAATATATGGTATGTCTTCAAACTTATCACTCATTTCGTCGTTCAATTCAATTGTATTTTTGTGGAAAAGGGCGCAAAATTTATGGCCGACCTATTGCCGAACGGCACCATCAGATTGTCAGAGACTAAACAGATATTTATGAGCCCTTCCTCGTGGGTGAGTCAGTGTCGCAAACTAGTGAAGGGCGACGCAAAGTTAGGCAGTGCCTGGTCTACAATCAGATATTGTGGGAAACGACTCGACTCTTATAAGCTTCGGTGGTATCGAAAACAGAAGAAAATGACTGCAAATAAAGATGAGTTTGGATTCGTTGTAACCGATTCCAAGTCTGGTATTCCCGCCACTAAAGTAAGGCCCGAATCAGTTGATAACGAAAAGTATGGAAACAAAACTTTGAAAGACGTGAATGTCGTCGAACACAAAATGTTAGGCAATCGATCGCAGGACAGACCTTTGAAAGTGATGGTTAAGTGCACGCCTTTCAGTGCTCTGGACCGCATCCAACCCTTCACTATAACCATTTCAACCAACGCTTTGCTTTTAATTGATTTTCACTGCCATTTGACTTCAAAGGAAGTGGTCGGCTATTTGGCCGGCAGTTGGGACGTCCAGACTCATAATCTGGCAGTTCTTCAGGCTTTCCCCTGTAGAAGCAAACTCACTGATAAAGACAACGCCTCTCTCGTCGAAGAAGAGATTAAACAGGCGCTCGAAAGAAGACATTTAAGTCTAATTGGTTGGTACCACAGGTATGTCGTTCCCAATGCTCTTTGCGTTTGTTTAATAATTAATACATTGTCTGACAGTCATCCAAAAGCTGTTCCGCAGCCAACCATCAAAGACATTGACAGTCAAATGGAATATCAGATCGCAATGAAAGGAGAGAGCGATTCTTCTTATACGCCATGTGTTGGTCTCATTTGTTCGCCATTTTATGAGTTTAATGACGGCCTTTCGGCAACATTTCAGGTGTATTGGGTTATGCCGCCCCCAGAATTCAAACCCAATGAATACGGAAAACCAATGCTAATGGAGTACTCCGTTTCCAGGGATTCGTTTCTCACTCAAGACTTACTCTTAGAAATGGTATTTCTTTTCAATCAAATCTTAAATTCAATACAAATCTAATAAATTAAATGTTGAAATAATAGCGACTTTTGGCGCACTTTTACGCGGCTTCGCATCACTTCATTCAATTCAGTAAACAATTCAAAAATAAAGAGACGTTTTGGCAAAAACTTCAGATTTCATTGAAAACTAAACTACCTCGAGATCTGCTGGAAGTGGATGGACAGTCGTCTTCACAAGCACAGGTGCAACAACAAGCTCTCTCCCACTTCTGGGCTTTTATCAAAGGTCTACTTATGCCTTGAATTTGTTATCTCTTCAATCATTTCACAAAAAATCATTTAAGTTTTAACTCATTTATAGCCATTGTTTTCAACTATTTATTGTCAGAAATAATTGATTTTTTCGTTGTTTTACATAATTCTGATTCAAAATAATTTAAATTCCAATCATTTTTCATAATTAGCTGAAAATCCGGTGTTTTGTTCGCATTTAATGTAAATAAACTGCTAATCATTTTCTGGAATTTCTCCGCAATTATTGAATCATTTCTTGTCTTTTATACTCTTTTGAGTATTTTTTAGAATTGAATTCACATTTGAGTCAAAAATGAGGGATATTTTAATTGTAGGCTAAAGAGACTGATTGTATGAATCAAATCATCTCTTTATAAACAAATCCATTCAAAACACATCCATTGACGACAAAAATGTTCAAAAATAAAATCCTTCGAAGTCTTAAGAATTTAAATGCATTGAAGTGAAGATCAATGAATAAAAAGCATGATTTTATCAAATATTTCTTCGAGTCATTGGTTTGTGATTCGCCTAATTTTAATGTGAAAAACGACTTTTTGTCGGCAATACATTTGAAATAATGCACTGAATTATTCATAAAATAAAATGAAAAGAAGATATCCTTTAGTCTCACATTTGATTCAAAATCCAAGCTTTTCATAATAATTATTGATTTAAAGTAAGGCATGACTTTTAGGTTTGATTCTCACGATTTCCTTACTTAAAAAGAGTGCAAAAACCGAACAAAAACATTGTCATCGATCTAAATATTATTCAAATTTGTTTTATTCAATCATTTCGAAGGTTAATAACATTTACATAACATTTATTGCATTTTATATTATGGTTGAGCTCTGAATTCATTTATGAAATTCATATTAACTGAAAATCCATTAAATCTTTAAATTTTACCCCACTTTACACCAAAAGAATATTTAACGGAAGGAATAACTGGAGAGCATATAAGCACAGAATCGAAAAAGTATTTGTTTATTCGGTCTGTATTGGAGGCACACCTAAACACATAATTACCAAAAATCCATTTTCATTGAATTATTTTCACTGAAATGTCAAAGTTGTATGACTTTTGTTTTGAAAGATTCTTAGTTTCGGTTATTTCTCAATGAAAAACATATTTACTTTCACAACAAAACACATTTCAGTTGATTAATACAGCGGTTGATTAGACGCTCACTTTGGGCTCAATTCCGACAAAAAATTCAAAAGAGCTAAGAATTGACTGCATTTTTGCTAATACTTTAGAGATTCGTTAACTTAAAGGCAAAAAATACATATAAAATGAGCTAATATTTGAATTTAACAAACAACATTGTTGGAAAATATTGTTGATCCGGTAAATTGCATCGTGTTGAACTAAAAATAACAAGGTAATAAATTAAGTGAATTATATATCTTTTGAGATAAAAACTGGTCTCAGATTTTGTGCTCTTTTTATTCATTCATTTGATGCACAAAAGGAATGGTTATTATTGTCGTCTATTATGTTGTTTATTGAATTCAATTAAATTTGGTTAACGTGTTGAGAGTTCTCGCCCTAAAACTTGCTTTTAATGGATGGAATTTATTTTTGTTTCGGGTGTACCGCAGGAAATGCAAACACAACTTCTGTATTGAACCCAAAATTGTTGTTGAGAGTTATGCTAATAATTAAGCAAGCTGTTAAAAAATAAGTTTCAAGTATCTCTTCATATATTAGATGAAAATATGTTTTTAGTGAATGAAATCTAAATTCTAAAGGTTTTTAATCGAGAATATTGTTGAAGAGGAAAGAACAGGGTTGATAAGTCCAGAGAATTTGCAAGAGTTGACTTTCTTCGTTATGATTAGGTTAAAATCGTAGCTCCCATTTGAAGTTGGAAGATTCCACAACTGATTCTGGTTCAATTAAAAGACTTATGAAGCGATTTCTAGCATAAGTCGAGAAAATGGGTTTTTTTCATTCTCATCCCTTATGAGAAGGTCTTATCTGAGGAATAAAATACACTCGACTTGAAAAACACAATGAAATTATTGCCTTCAAAACTCGTTTCTTCTGAAGACGACACAGATTTTGCCATTTTATCGAATTATTATTTTTTTCTTACGATTCTATTATTTCAACGGTTTTTACGATCAAATAAAAAATCATTTCTTTAAAAATATTAGAGTTTAACATATATTTTAAAGATAAATAAACTGGCTGATTGTAAAATTAAAGTTTAAATTGGATGATGAACTAGAATATTTCACATATGGTCTCACTGTTGATTTAATGAAATTTAATAATGAATATGGGTGCTTAAACTAGGCATTCTCAAATGGCATCAATGAATGCATCATAATTGTCTATTTTAGCTGAATTTTAGAAAATAAAAACTTGATTAAAAGATCTTGCTCATCTTAATGGTTATGATCAGCGGCAAAATATAAAATAAGAGTCGCAAACTTATCTATCAACTTATGGTTCTGAAGCATATAACTGAAACACTAATCCTTATAAAGAAATACTGTTTCCTTCTAATACCCTTCTGATGAATCTATTTGAAAAAATCGACTTGTAAGATTTGCAACCCACTAAAATTTATCATAGTTTATTGGAATCATTTTTTAACTTGTACACTTTACTCATTAAAAACGCTACAAAAAATGTGCTCTCAATTTGCTCTGAATTAGCTCTGTTGCCACCGCTGGTTGATTGTGATGGACTCGTAAATATCTACTTAGTTGAAATTTATCTTGGCAAAAAATTGAGATCTTATTTACAATTACTGTAAACTTTAGTGAAGCCTAGGTAAATCACCCACATTCTTTTTCTTTAAAATATCTAGTACATTTTAATAAATTAATATTTTTCGCACAAATGTTGATAGAGATGTTCTTCTATAAACAGAAAATTTTATCATGGCATGAAATTATTTGATCCAAGGATTAAATAGAGAATTCTGCAAATTGATTCGGATGAAAAAAAACTTTATTCAATAGAAAGACAGAAATAAATAGAAAACTTTTATATTTATGCAAAACTTAAATATAACTTACAATTTGATAACATTTCAGTAAAATATATGTTTTTGAAATTTACGTTCAAAAGATTTAAGGAAATCGCAAAATATCTATAAACTGGAAACTTTTGAATTTAGTTATTTTTCAATCTTTCATGATTTCCATATAACGCACCATAACTTCTGATTCAAATTCTGATTCCTTAAAACCGATACCTCGATGAATATAAAATTGAAAGCAAAGTAATAGAAATTGAATAGAATTCGATGTAAAGTAGAGGACATCAAAAACAATAATAATAATAATAATTAATATTATATTAAAAGAAAAGCTTTTTTGTTTGCGATAACATTATTACAGATTAGACTCTACTTTTGAGAGCACTTTTGAAAATTTAGATCAAAAATTGTCTTTAAATTATAAATTATATTATATTTTTGAGATTTATTGGTCCGAATTATCTTAATATTAAACCAATAAATACAATATTAAATCAATTAATTTTAGACGAATAATAATTTTAATTTTTCTCAAATTTATTTACAATTTTTGCACATTTAATGGCCTTTGCTTTGAAAGATTGTATTCAAGACTAATATCTATTGTAAGTCTATTTTACAAATTTTTTCTCTAATAAATGCATAAAAGAGTTTTAAAAAAGCTTTAGACTATTCTTAAGAAATCATAGAAATAGAAAAAATTCAAAAAATCTAGAAAAACATTGAAAAACATTGAAAAAAATTGAAAAAAACAACAGTTTTTAAAAATAAAAATTTGATGTGTTTTCCAATGAAATGAAGACTTCTTAAGAATTGGTATATAAAACACAAATCGAGTAGAAATTGCTTTAAGGCTATCGTATCAATAGAAAGACAAAACTCATTAATTCAATACTTAAATACGATTTTCTCAAATTTATTCATTATATTATCAATTGATGCGAAAATTGTGTGAATTATATGAATTGTAAAAGTATTTCGCGATTTGGAGTCTCTGAGAAAAAACAATTAAAGCAAAGATTGTATTTAAGATTTAAAGCGATTCTATGCGAACAAAGCTGTGGCGAAAGGCAGTGCAAAGAGCGCCTCATTTTCCCTAAAATATCTCCAAAAGAACAGATAATTTAATTAAATTCTTCACCGAATTTGTGTTCAGAAAAATTAGATTTGACTGAAAAGTAGATTATATTAGAAGTTGACTAAAATTCTTCGATAGTTTACATTTGTTTATAATATTTGTGTCACAAACTTATAATACATATAATAATCAGATAATTGAATATTTGAACGCAAAAAGAAATGCCGTTTCTTAAGATCAGCTCATTTTTGGGTTAATCTTCTGTTTCTCGTTTTGTTATTTACACTCAAATCACAATTCAATAGTAAACGCACTGAAATGACACACAATTTCTTGTCCACAATATGTCATATTTTATTGAAATCGTTTGTAGTCTTTATATATATTTGATAAAAAGCGGAACTATTTCTTCGCTCTAATGACTCATTCAGTGCTGACTAAGAATTAGGAATTATATAACGATTTGTTTTCTTTGGATTCTTAGAAATCGATCGTAAAATCTATGGATTTGTGAGATATTTGATTATTAATTAGATTATGTCAATAGAATAAGCAGGGTGGATCTCAAACGCCACTTTTCAATCAATTCCCACTCATATTCGTGTATCTGTTGATCAGTCCTTCAGATTAGTTTATGAGTCATTTATTGTCGAATCGATGAAACAATTTGTGAGTCATTCCTTCCATTCCTTCCATTCCTTCGTTTCATTTGGATTCTCATTTGACTTGAATTTTGAATCGATTTGTGAGAGAATTGAATTCAATTTTCCAAAAATGTTTTATTCGGTGATTATTTGTGATCATTGTTTGGCAGACGAGTGACGATACCATTAGGTCTGTTTGGGACGAACTGGTGATCAACTAAATGGTAACTAAAACAGAAGCCGTGTTTGCAATGTCTGAATTGGCACTGAATCACATTATCACTGGTGGCGCTTCATGTGAAGGGCCAGATGGTCGGAACGGGAGAAACAGCGCTCACAATGACTGCATTTGAAAGGTTTGCTTCCCGTATGCTTTCGGAAATGACGAGTCAGTTCATCAGAGCGGGCGAACCGCCACTCACAGCCTTCCCACGAGCACTTGTAGGGCTTCTCACCTATCATGTTTAGGAATAATTCAAACAGATTCTCATTAGTCTTATTATTCGATTCATTAGACGCTATGAATAATAATTGAAAAGTTATGTAACATTGAAATGAAATCCTAATTAAAGAACGTTTTAAACCATTTATTACTAAATGTTTTAATTAAGAAAACGATTTATAAAAAAGAAATAAAACAATAATTACTCGAAAATTAAAAGTCATTCATTCAGTTCAGCCCTAATTTGCAATCATTTCAATTAATTGAATAGATTGTGAACAGATAGTCAGAAATGGTGGCCAGAATGGAGTCATACAAACCTGTGTGCGTTCTTTGGTGGGCTTTGAGATGAGATGATTTTGTGTAGACTTTTTTGCATCCATTGAACTGACATTTATGTATTCTCCGCTTTGAGTCCGGGTTTATTTCGAACCGACCCCTCGATCTGGAATTACATTGCGAGACATTGGAAGGCGGACCGGGACTGATGCCGGTCTTCGGCGAACTTGATATTGTGATCACGTGATCCATAGACGAACTGATGAATGAGGTGTCGGCCAAAGGTATGGTTTCTGTAGTGACAATAGTCAGAGGAACGGTTGCCCCTTCGCTGATCTGGTGGGCCTCTACCGTTCGCTCAATCAGTTTGACTTTCAATTGGGTTTCTGGAGAGGACGGAGGGGTCAGAGTAGAGGTCGAGTCGTCGTCATCCTTATGATGTTTTCGCACCAAATGGGAGTGATTTGAATGGTTTGAGTGATTTGAGTGATGACTTATATGACTGCTTTGCAAACAATTAGTTTTTGTATCCGAGATCTTCGCTATACTTCTTCGCGGAGAAGAGGTTTTGATTCTATTTTTATTCGATTTATTTATTTGCTGGCATTGAAGCTGTTGTTTGATAGTTGTGGACACTATCGCCGCTATTGTCTGTGCGTCACTCATACTGTCCCACGATATGACACTACTTCCAGAAGAACTCAAACCAGAATCAGAATTCTTTTCATTCAGATCAAGATCTGAGACACTCATTCTGTCTTCGCCACAACTGTCGGTTCCGCACAGAGTTAATGGCGAAGACTTTTCATCCTCTGTGTCTGATTTGCTTTCGATGTCTGCGATAATCATTTCATTTCGTTGATTGCCTTTCATTAATGGCTTCGAAAACATATCCCACGGATCAGAAGTGAACGGTTCGAATGGACGGATCTTCGGCTCGTCCTTAAGATACCGCTCCATCTCAAGCATTGTCTGCAAATGAAAACAAAATTATTTATTAGTCATTCAAATAGAGTTATCACTAAATTATAATCATTTAAAACCCAAATATTTTTTATTTCATTTCACTTAATATAATTCAAATGAAAAAAGTAATAAAAGACCTGAAAAAGTGTTGGAAAGAGAAAGTGGTTCAACAATATTGTCAAGAATTTAAGAGTTCATTGAAATAAGTGGTGTTTTGTGGGAAGACTTTATTCACTTTAGCCCACACTTCACAACAAATTCTTTTCAAATTCAATATTTTATTGCAAAGTTTTAACCGATAATTCTTTTTATGTCATATTTTTATTATCTTACAATCATTTGATGGATTGCTTGGAATAAATGTATGAATTCTTAATTTTTAAACATATCTATCAATTTATATTGAATTGAATATTTAAAACTGAATTCATTTCAAATAACCAGAGCTTTGAATTCATATTATTTGAAATGAGGAACAAATGTTGGAAAAATTGTTATGATATTTATGTGACACAAATGCATTTATACGATATTAATACAATAATGCTCAATTATATATTACCACACTGATCCAACAGCAATGGTCAATATCTACCACAAAAACGGTTATAGACGTAAAATGAACATGGTCATTACAACTGGCATATGTCTATTTTCATATCAAACATATTTTCTTTTGTTTTATCAGAAATAATGGTTTAAAAGTTGATAGTTCAAGAGATATCAAGTTTGTTTTTATGTGCTTATTTTCAAGACTTCTTGTCGCCGAATTGAAGAGAGGTTATTTTAATTATAACCTATTTTCCTTAACAAAATTATCATAACACTGAAGACAAATTGATTAGATCTGATCTATTTTGGTGTCTGAGTTATTTGTATTTGAGAGCATAGATATAACCCCTAACCCCAAACTTCTAACTAACCTGGTAAAATTATGATGGAATACCAGAGTATTTTGTTATCGCTTTTGGGTATATATTTAGTCGATTGTGGCTTAACTTTCTTATTGTGCTTTCAATTATTGATGTGTTTGAGTCTGTTATCGGAAGGCTTAAGGCCTCACTTTAGGATAAGTTGACACCAAAATGCCAATACAGGAATGCAATGGCAGTAATGGCGGGTCGATAGTCGGCGACAAACATTTAATACACTTTTTTTTTATAATTCTCATATGTTTTACAGTAAAGCGTTTCTTGACTTTTATGGTCAGAACTAATGCATTGAATTTGATTGAATCAAAAGTGATTTAATAAAATTGAGTCCAAATAACACTTATGCTCTTATAAGTCTTCAGATGATAACTCGCAGAATGAGATAACGCCTAATGAGGATATTGCGCCATATTTTCTTCGGAGTCAATATTTTTGAACCCGATTATTTAAATTTTATTTCATTGAAAAGAATTTGAAGTCGAAACGGAAATTTTACCCTCGTTATATCTTCAAAATTCACTCAATTTTCGAAATGTTTTGAAAATTTACATGAATATGTTGTGTCCGATAAAACCCATTTCGGATATTTCAATAAAATTTATAAAAATGTTATTTTTTCAAAAACAAGTATTTCATTCAATTGTTTGTCTGTTTGTAATAATTGGCTGCAAATCCATATCGAATACCTTTTCATTAAAATGAGATAAAATGCAAATTAAGATCTAATTGTTTCAAACTCTGAAAATTTAAAGAATCATTTTGGTTGATAATCTCAGAATAAATGACTTGAAAAAAGAGTGAATTGAGACAAACATACAAATGTATTATTGATTTGAGTTTAGAATAATGACGGCACAGAATTTTTTGGACTGACTGGTGATCGCTCTGAAGAAGCATTCAATTTATTAAATAATAAAAATATTCGATTTTTGAATCTTAGATAATATTTAAATAAATGACAATAAATGCCGACATTTTTATTACTTCTAATAATTCCTTTGAAAAATTCATGTAATAAATGAATCGCTTATTTTCGGAGCACTTTTTATATTAATTAATAAATTTACTAAATATAGTAAAAACTAAAATTTCAATTAAAATAATTAATTCAATGAAATTGTTACGAATCTATTCGAGTAAATTACATAAAAAGATGACTCAACTCGTAGTAAAAATATATTAAAATCGATTTAAAAATTCTTTTAATGGATTCTATGAACAGAACTACAAAAACGATTTACTAAATGTCTGAAAGCTGTAAAAGAGAGTAATTTTCACATAACATAAATGTAATTCAATTCTCGTATTGTTTTAATGCAATTCTGACAAAAGCCACTCTTCTTCTAAATTATCAATTTTTGAGTCAAAACCAATATATCTGTGAAAATACCAGATTTATATTCCTTAGACGTAAACCAGAATATTAGCGAAAGCTTTCAAAATAACAGAGAATCAAAAGAATTGCTTTTATCTCTTAGTTCTCGTTTTTAATCAGTATTTTTCGTCATTTTGTAGGAAATCATTTTGAAATGAAAACTAACAAAATTTTTTAACCATTTTTGATAAATTAATATCAATTCAATTATTAACTAAATTTTTCACTCAATTAAAATCAATCATTTAATGATAATATTGCAGAGAAAACATTGATTTGAGCTCTTATTGTCGATTATCAACGAAGAGATCGATGTGAAAGACCTAATTAGATGTGACTCAATCTGAGTTTGGTATAAGAAGTTAGACTATTATATTATAAGATAATGTATCGGAAGTATTGCAGAATAGGTATGAAAACTTGAAATACTCGATAATTGATTGCCTTTTCACACAATATTATTGACTTATTTTAATATTCAATTTCAGATTTTTATTGAAAATTTAGGAAAAATAGTGAATTCCTTTGATATCTGAACTAAGGATTTGCAGTAGTTTTTCATTAATATTAATATTAACCTGAAATGGGGTTTTGCACAGAAATACGATTAGTAAAGAGAGAGAATCGCTAACTCATGAGTCATGACTTAAATAATCACAAATTTCCTAAGTGTATGAATAATAGCATTCAATTCAAGGATAAAATAAGTTTAATTGAAACAGACTTCCGATAAATTATTGAAAGATGAAATCAACTCGTCATTCAATTTAACAGTTGTTTACTTAAGAGTTTGTCAAACAAAATATCACAAATTACATGAAACCTCTTTTTTAAGAACAGATAGTAAATTGAGTAATAGTTAGACCAAGGACTTAAACGCCCATAGATTCTGTCAGAAAATATAAACAATAATCAGTT
The DNA here is from genome assembly GCA_034693445.1 of Edwardzetes edwardsi. Lineage (NCBI taxonomy): Eukaryota > Metazoa > Arthropoda > Arachnida > Sarcoptiformes > Ceratozetidae > Edwardzetes > Edwardzetes edwardsi. Next base: position 9,336 of record JAQFXL010000219.1, on the reverse strand, counting down.
AACAAATTGTAGGATTGGTCTCAAAATTTGTGTTCAAGTTTTAGAATTGTCTAAAAAATGTTCAAATCATATGAAAAATAGATGCTAGCAATATAGCAATAAAGCGAATTGAACTAGACACGAAACAAATTTTGATTTGTTTGACAGACGATATTATTTTTCAATTTTTCGAAGGAATTCAAACGTGAAAAACAAGAATATTTGTAATTATAATGTTTTCCAACAAATGTTTTATACCTTTAAACCTCAGTTTCAAATAACCGAATCATAAGACTTTGGCAACAATTTTATTCTACATATTATGTATTTATAAATGTAATGAATGTATTAAATAAAATATTAATTCAAATTCCAATGAAAAGCATCCAGGCATAATAAACTTTGGAATTGTCCCCATTATCTCTAGAATTTCTATTAACTGTAAACTTTCCTCCCACTGTCCCCTTTCACGTATAAAACATAAAGTCATCGTTCATATGGAGAGATGAGTTCAAAAACTGCTTGTATTGAATGACTGTTTATTATTCATATCCGGATAAAATAGAAATAAATCCAAAGTATATATCATTTTAAGAATTCGTGAAAATCACAAGTTTTCATAAAAATGGAAATCAAGTGAAAGAAATAAAGAGATAAAGAACTGAATTTCATTCAAACAAAACACAATAGAAAACACATTAAATTAGATCCAAGATAGAATTAAGATTTCAGTCAATGCAAAGTAGTTAACTTCGAAAGTAATTAATGCAATCTATGCCCACTTGTCTTGAATTGTTTGCTTGAAATTGAGTGAAAATTTTCTTCTTGTATATTTGAAAAAAGAATATTATAAATGCTTTCAATTCTATTAGTTTTATAATTTAAATAATAATTCTTTTGATTATTTCAATACTCAATGCAATAAAAAAAAGTTGAAACAAAATCATTAATATTCATAAATAAATCAAAACCTAAAAAATATTCAAAAGTATTTGAAAAATTCAAAAACAAAAATGGAGTCAACAAACTGTTTGCAAGCGATAGCATTAAAGAATAAAGCTTCTTAGAGGTTGACAAGATCACATTCTCTTTCTCTCCATTCTTTTGAGATAGAGTATTTATATTGATATAAATTATAAGAAAATTTGATCTTGTTTGAACTTGATTTGTGGTGAAGAAAAATGGCTGTTTGAAAAATGAGTGGTCATTAAATTTGAAGGAAACTCTTGAGCTTTGAGTCAATTGTGAGACTATAACTGGTTTTGTTAATTACAATAACTATATGTCAGTTAAAAACAGTTTTAATTGTATTTAATTTTTGTTTGTAAACAAAAACTAATTAACTAAACATTAAAGCGTTAAACACTATTAAACCAAACATTTCATTCAATTTTCATACATTACTGGAGAAGAGAGAGAATTCAAAAACATTTATGACTTAAATGAATGACTAAATCAAAAATTATTTGATTTCCTGCTATTAATTGTTATATTAGATTAAAATTGATTTGAAATTAATTCAAAAGAAAAATTCAGAGAAACGAATGAATTATTTTGAGGAAAAGGTTTGAGGTTTGAGTCGCCAATTATTGCATTAATACAACTAATTCTCGTTATTCTGGTGTTTGTTAAGACTGTTTACCAAACATTGAAAACATTAAAAAAAATTATGTCATAAATACATTTAATTAGAAAAAATGTTCTTAAATTCAATGAAATTACAAACAATTAGATGTTAGAGAATGTTGTTTTCCGTTTATTTCAATGAAAAAGGAGTGAATCAGTAGGAATGTCCTTGTCAAGAATGCCTATCCTATGAAATCATTGCTAATTCATTGAAGAGGAAGGAGTGATAATCTTAATCATTCGAGGAATACGTAATATCAAGAAAATGTTTAATAAATGACTGAATAACTGAACAAAATAAACAAAAAGACTGACAAATAAAAAACAGAAATCCAGAAAAAATGAATAGAATCTTAAAGTTTGAGGAAATCTAGATTTTGGGAAAATTTTTACTAAATATAAATTAAGAATAATTGTGTGAAACGACAGAATCGTTTGAGCAAAAGGAGTGTCAAATGAGTGCCAACTTTTTATTTTAGTCATTAAAATATTATTTTCAGCAATGAATTGGAGTAAATAATTGTTTTACTTTCATTAAATGCCTGTTCCTCTCCTTTATCAGAGTTAAATAGATAGACATAACGAAACGCAAATTCATTTCTCGTATATATTGTTTGAAAAAATAATATATGAGTTTGGAGTTTGCAAAGCGTTTCTTCAGATAATTGCAAACCAGATCTACTGGTTTTGACGGTTTGTGAGGTTTGGCCGATACTTGTCATATTCTCAAGAAGTGGCATTTGGTTATGGAGGCCATCAAACAATTCAAATGCTTTAACCGCAAAATGTTTGGTTTGACATCAAACCAATTATCAGACATTTCTTATTTTCCTCAAAGAATTTGTTTTAAAATTCATTTCTAAATTTCACTTTCATTGCATTCAATGTAAAAAATAAACAAAAATTCACTACAAAAATATTATTTCGGTTACAATTTAGCAATTTTATGGCTCAGAATATTTATTGAGCGCTCTTCCAATTGAGAAAATTACTTAATTTGTAGGAAAGGATGAGTTTTATTTGATTTGCATCCAAGAAGTTGTTATGAATCATATACTGTTTTAAGTCGATTCTAAACTTAGACTCAAACTATTGAATAGATTTATGTAAGAAAATGCTATCATTGGTAACGAATCGATTTGATGGCTCTTGGAATGGTTCTTGGAATAAATCCAGTTATTTTCAGTTCATTACTATTTGGGATTTCCGGTCACTGTTTTTTGTCTACGACTTTATGGAAGATATCATTCAGAAGAATAACAAATAAGAGATGAATCGCAGAGTTTTTGTGTCCGTTCCGATCAAATGTCTCAACTCATAAGCAATGAGTTGAACCAAAATCGTAAACAAGTTTTATTATCGAAGTCTTTTGGATGACTTTTGATGGCTGGCCATAAATTTAGTCCAATATAATTGTGATGGTCTGCTCTTAGACAAGAGGTTTACTCCATTCAAAGGGGAGTTCATTTGGCTCTGAATTAATCTAAAAACAGTTCACATAATCAGATATTTTAATGAAAACCAAAACTTATAAATAATGATATCATCGCTATTCATGTCTTTCAACTCAAATCGATTAGGTTTTGTACAAAACAAAAAAAACTTTTAATTAATGCTAGAATCGACTTCAAAGTTGTTTAGCATCTCTTAAATAACTGAATATATGCTGTCATTCGCTGTAAGGATTCCAAACAAACTTCACTTAATTTGAATGCCTTTCAGAGACTTATATTTTGATGAATTCATAGCGAAAATGAAATAAAAAAGAGAAATAAAAATTAAATGCAATTCTAAGCAGTGGTTTTCAATCAAAACCAATGACAAACGAATCGGTGTGAGTAACGATACGATAATCGACATTGGTTATTTCGAAAATTGTATGAGAAACAAACCATGCTAAATTGTCTACTGCTACAGACATTGAGCGTTCGTTTTCTGTATTTAAAGATATGTTAAATAAGAAGATGAAAATCTGGAGAAATGTAATTTAGTTTTCTTTAATCGTTTTTTGTATAATTATTTTTGCAATTTTTTATATTAATAATTAATTTCGAGTATATTTTCAATCTTTAATTGTATTATTTGAATACAAAATAATTAATTGCACTTCAATTTGAATTTGGTTTTGGGTATAATTTTTCGGATTTAAATCCCATTTTCCTCCTCTGCTGTCGATAATCGATACGAACTAAAAAGTAATAAATTGAGAGGATTTCTGCCGACTCTTCATTTGAATAAATCATTTGAAATAGTATTCCATTCTTGAGATTAAAAATAAAATTGATATAAACTATGACTAATCTCTTCGTCCTCTTTATAATTTTCATTCTGAAGCAATAAATTGTTTATTTCATTGAATGCCTCGATGACATCGACGATGACTTTCGCTCAGATGAATTTGTACAGGATATTGACTGAACGAGTCAGGGTTGACCCTTGGTCTGTACAGTGAAAAACTCACAGCCGATTGATAGATCAGGACTGCAGAAAAGGTTTTAAAACATTCACTAATGCAATGCAATACGTGTGCGCAGCCGTTCTAAATATTTTATTGCAAAGGCTTTGAGCATTTTACATGGTGCTTTTAAGCAGACGTTATTTTGAAAAGCACTGCAAAGCTGGTGTGAATCGTGGCCAAATAATCGGCAAATCATTAATTTAATTATAATTAGTTCATCTAGTTATCTAATCTCGATTATTTTTGGTTCCATTTGTTGCTAAAGTCATACTCAAGGCATTGCTAAAATATTTTGTAAGTAACTTCTGCAGTAAATTTTCAACAGTTTTCAAGAGTTTCAGTGCTTTTGGCCGATTTTTCTACCACAGTGCGCACGAAAGGTTAAAGGAATCAAAGGCTATTTTATATTTGGTGTAATCTTGGAAAAATTGAATAAATAAATCTATAGATAAACTCATTGCCGATTCGCTCATTAGTTTGAAATGTAATCGAGTAAAAAACCAAATACATGTCATTTCAAAAGAAAAGAAATAATTTTGAATAAAAGAAGACATAAATAATATTTATTTATTATAAGTCTGTCCGATGTTTTCGATAGTCGATCATATCTGAGAAGAAGAACGGGTTTGCAATCAATCCTTTGATTCACCCAATCCTTGAAGTGTTGAAAAAGTTATTTTTCAAACGATTCATAAATTAATTCCTCGAAATATCTAACAATTAATGGATCGAAACGTCTCTTAAAAATTGAATTTCTATTAATTTTACTTAAAAAACAATGACTTTGAAAATTGTAAGTTTAAAATACTTTTCATTATGTGATAAGCTATTGGCCACTCTTGGATCTCTTGGATTTCTTGCGCTAAACCAGTTTTTGTGGAATAACTAGAATCAACGCATTCTTCTCTCGGTTTTATCACTTCTTATTGATTGAAACAATTGAGAAAAAGTGGTTCTGATATGAAAACGAGATTATTTGAAAGCGAAAGGTCTTCAAAATGAAATCCTTGGTCGAGTAAATACATTCTCACATATATTTGAAAAATTAATATTCAGTACCTTTTAGTTCGTTTGAAATTCTCGAATAAAATTCAAATAAATGAAAATACTAATCAATTAAATGTTAATCTGAGCAGAAAATAGGCAACAATTACCTAATTTAGAAGACAATTGTATTTTTGTGTTGATATGATGAGTCATTTTATGAGATGATATATCGAGCAAATTATATCACGAACTCATTGGCTCTTAAAGTGAATTTGTGTCGTAATAAGCAATTTATTGGACTCTAATATTAGCAAATTACAGGCAAACCCTCGGAACAGCACTCGCCTGAGTCTGGTTTTAATCTATTCTATGATGACATCGATAATTTTGGAAATACTTTCAAGTCTAGGATTTCAACAATGTTTCGAAATAAGCTGTTGATTACAATTAAAGCCTTACTATAACCCGAATCGACCCAAATATAAGTAAACGAAAAGCAATTCTAATATATTTTTCTACAAATCATTTGCAAAACCAAATTTGAAATTTAGATTTTACACAAAAAGAAAAGAAATGACTTTAATTCAAAATATTTGAGTAATGAAAAAGAATAAATTGAGCACAGAATGAATGATGGGTTCATTGGGTAATGACTGAGACCTAACAGACAATTAAAGACGAGCAAAAGTAGCCATCATCGTGATCAAATAATAATCTAATGTTTTATGATTTAGTTTTCTTGTGAGTCATCATATGTTTCGAGTTATTAACACCAATTCAATCGTTTATTCATATTTCCATTGATTTAATTATTAAAAGTTAAGTTTTGTAGAAATGTGAGCGTAAATAGTGTTGAGTCTTATGTTTAATCGTTTGAAATGCTCTGAAGTGAGCCTTAAATAACATTCTGTGCAGTAAAGTACCGAAAACAAGGAATACAAGGAGTCATCAATTTATCGAATTAATGGCTCGACTTTTTTCTCAACATTTTTCTTTCATCTTTTTTTCAGTTCAAAACAAGTAATGCATTTGTATTGTCTTTTATTAGGCCTACAGACAACTCTCAGCGCCTATTCATCAAAAATTACTTTTCATCAGAAACTAAGAAATGCTTGGTCAGAACTGATTGAAACAACTTTACGTCGATTCCGTGATTAACGTATGCGTGAAAATACAAAATATGTTTGAATCAAATTTAATGAATTGTATATCAAATGACACAAAAAACTATTGCAATGACTCACAACACGAGTCCGCAGATTCCGAACGAATGGAAATACAGTTTCTAATAAGTTATGATTCACTCGAAATGAGTAATGCTTTTGAGAGTCACTACAATACTATACTACAGCTAACCATTGAGTCTTATAAATGGCCACTAATTTAATAAAATGTATGCATTCATTAAAAGTTATATATTTATCGCTTATTATTGTTTACAATTGGATTATTCAGAAAAATTAGATTTCATGAGTTGACAGCAAATGTTGATTACATTTATCTGATCCTTCAATTTATGCCACAGTTTCTGATAACAATATGAATATAGAGTGCAATAAAATACACATTTAATACACATTTAGAACACAACCAATGAAATGAAATATCGCTTAAAATAGTAATAAAAAACAAATGCATTTCTTTTAAAAAAAGTGTCTTATTTTGAGTAAAAATTATTTTTAGTTGAAGTGGTTTTTCAACGAATCCCCTATTGGACGGTAACCACAAGTAAATCATTATTTTAATTAACTATTGCAGGTAGACTTTTGGGTGATATCATAACATTGATGAGGGTAGTTTTTCTATTTGTTATCAATAATTCTATTGGACAACTGAACCCCATTTCTGTCGGATATAAACATTTATAACATTTAATGAATGAAAATTATTGAATGAATTGTAATTAAAACAAATTTGTAGTGCAAAAAGAACCAGATCAATGTTTTATCGAATTTGGCAAATATTTCAATCATATAATTATGATATTGAACTGAAAATAACGAAAACATTAATTTAATCGACATGTGATTCACCTGTCAATTGAGACAATTGGCAGAGAGGGTGCATAAGGCATGAAGACGTTTCCTGTACGGCACTGAACACAACTGTACAGCACTTCCTTCCCATCTCATAGAATAGAGAAAATAGTTATGAGTCAAACATATTTTAAATATATATCCAATACAACAATATTTCGAAGACAATAGTGAACGACAAACAAATAAGGCTCTGACTTCAGTTTCCTTTCCTCCCGAACCCTAATATTAATTTATTGTTTCTTCAATTAATTTTTCTAAACTCAATTGAATTAATGTATTTTATTTATTTAATCAGTGATTCTCTCAATTACTAGAGTTTGAGATCTGAATAAACAAATATATGATTCGCAGACAGTTTTCAAACTCTTTGGAAGTGATGGCAAAAATGCCGGTTCGGAGATATTTGCCGAATAGATGATGTCCTAAAAATAGACTTCGTTAAGAAATGTGTCGAAACTGATGATTACGAAGAACTTTCTGTTTGTTTATTCAAAATTACAAAACAACTTTGATTTGTCGAAAACAATGGTTTCGATTATTCAGTTTTTGATAATTTTCAATATTATTGCAAAAGATTTTGAATAATTCAATTCAAACGACTTTAAGATTATTTTCATTAAAAACCAATTTAACAAACTTTCCGTCAGTTTTGAGGATTTTTCATAAAAAAGATTATTAATAAACTAGAAAAAGAAATTTGATTTTTTCATAATTTTATAGAATAATAGATCAGATTATTTGACGACAAAATTATGGCAAATATGAAGAAATATTAGCCATTAATTACTTTTCCGCTCACTTTTGTTAAACTTGGGTTTATGCCTGACTTTCCTCAAACTTTTGATTAAATCAAATGATTAATATAATAATAAGGAACAACTGAGGAATTACCTCCTATTGTCTGTCCATTACACGAATTGTATGAATTATGTATTCAGAAGTTAAATTAAAATTCGAATGCCCAATGCAATAAAGTGAGGTAGCAAGATTTGAAGTAGTGGTATAAGCAAGGCAATCATTGTAACTGGCATTCAGAGTAGAAACTGTGATAACATTAGTTCCTTATTTTCGTGTATTTGAATGAAATTAAATAATTTTTTGTTTTTCTTAAACGAAAGGAATAATGAGATGAAATGAAAAGCAATTTATCGAATAGACAATCATTTTGTCATTTATTGAATTTGAGACCAAATAATGCAAAACTCGAAACACGATAAGAGTATAATGTGAAGCAACTGAAGAAGTAATTTATTGTTCATTTGATTATCTAATTATGTAATTGATTTTCTCAAAGCAATTAACAGTAGACAGGAATGAAATAAAAGAGCACTACCAGTGCAGTACCTGACCATCATTTTTAAATAGCAAATGAAACGGAGAGAGAGAGAGAGAGAGAGAGAGAGAGAGAGAGAGAGAGAGAGAGAGAGAGAGAGAGAGACCAAAGTTTATATTCTTGCAGACAGTATTGAATTAAATGTGAGCTTTTACTACGCGAAGCACTCGTCGGATCGATTCACTTAAAGGGGAATCTGAGGGGAATGACCTAAATCTACGGTCTTTCTCTTGCGCTCACATGCGCTCAGACAAAAGACAAGATATGAAGATTCAAATATAACTTTTGATGAAATAATTATTTCGATCGTTAAATAACTTTCATTCGGAATCTCTAATAAGAGTTAAAATATTTATAGAAATACAAACACTTCTCAATGTTTTTGTTTGGAAAATATTTTATCGATTCTTTGGAAACGAGAAGAAACTACAGATATATAGCCATTGATATATAAAATGATATATAGACACCATTTCATTGACATTACAACCGAATTGATATTTACGACATTAAACCGGGTAATTGTTTTGAATATCACACACCTGTTGTCCAAACAAATAACACTATAACTATTGGGTCCTCATATCGAATGTCACAATGGTTAGAATCCTATTTGACTCACAATAGACAACGATGGGAATGAATGGATAATTGATCTATTACAATTACAATTTGTCGAAAGGGGATATCCAATAAATTCTATATCAGCCAATCGGGTGCTCAAAAATAAAGTCAATTTAGTGAAAAAGCGGAAGGAATATGAAGTCATCCTATCTTTGAGCTCATCTTATAGTGACTCAAAGTGCTGTCAGTCCTCACAACAGACCATACAATAGAAGATAATATTTATTCAGATGCTATTTTTGGACTCACTGTCTATAAAAATGATTGAAACTCTTAATGGCTTTTTATAT
>JAQFXL010000218.1:0-26669 GCA_034693445.1 Edwardzetes edwardsi | reverse complement strand
TTGGTGATACTATTATTCAGCCCATAATTTACAGTTCAAAAAGTTTTAAGAAATTTGTCTCAAAAATTTCTATTCAAAGAATTTCTGTGTACATATTTTTATTGCTTTAGCATGATCAGATTTCGGCTATTATTTATCGAAAACTTTGAACTATAACATTTATCAAAAGAACAGTTGAAATTTTTCACTTAGACTGACTGAACTGTTGTTACACCTTGCTCATCTCCCGTATACGGATATTAAAAAAGAAATAGTAGATGAAGAACTCAAGATGTTGTTTGATCAAATAAGCTACATGGTGATAAATTCAATCAAGAAAGGAATTTTCGATATCATCTCTGAGTAGGCGTTAAGAATGAATCGTTTGTTAGGTCTATATATAAGTCATATACTGTCTGTAATCCCGAAAGCTTCAAAAGAGAGCGAAAGTGAGCTGGGTCTTATGACAAAAGCAAAAGAACTTTCTAAAAGGTAATCACAAAAATTAAATCGATGTTTGAAGTCATTCTTGAGTTAAGAACTTTGAAGAATACAAAAACAAATTTTAATGCAACCATTGGCTAAAATGTGAGGAGTAATGAAATTTTCAACAAATAAATGCTTTCATTTGAGAGTTCTTTACATTAAATGACTTTCATTTCTTCGTTAAGTTTTGTTTGTCTCTCACTCTTAGCATTGGAACGGAATATATATGAAAATGACAAAAGTTTTGTGCATTTTATATGTGCTATAAGTGGCAAATAAGAGCAAAAAGTTTGTCATTAGATCTGATACCACACAAAGTATTATTGGTTTTGTTATTTTCTTCGTCACAAATACAATAAAAGCAGTCAATCGTTTGCGTGGGTATTAGGAGCGGTGGAGGCGAAGGGGGACTACAATGCAAAGTATCCCAGAATTACGGAATGCACTCAATCGCAACACTTAAGTGTAAGAAATGGATTATAAAAATAAAAAATATTTGGGAATCTATGAAATATTATCGAGAATTCCACTTAAGAACTATTTGTCTTTGTAAACAAAAATCAAGATTCTGTGGACGGACTGGTTATTTCTCAGTGAAGAGTAGATGAAAAAAATACTTATTCGACTGCAGTGTCGGTATGTTTTGATAAGCATTGCCGAGAATGGGGTTAATTCAGTCCTCTCTACTTATTAGAAGACATCGACCATCGAAATAATGAAAGCAATAAAAATAAAAAACTTTTTCCTATCATTCGTTGAATTTTCATTAGAAAACTGACTCCACTTTCAGTTTTGCACTTAAGAGCCATTTAAACCACATTTTTTCACTTCTATTAAATTTCAATTTGCTTGATATGAAACCCCGTTACTAGGATTTCTATCCACTCAAACCTCAAATTGAAATTCAAAGTAAACACAATTTTCTAATCAATTAAATCGATTGAAATATCAAATGAAATATTCTTTTCATGAACTGTGAGACCAATCTTTCAAATTCCATATTTAGAGCAGATTTTCTCGACTTTTTTACTTTTGATATTCAAATAATCTAATGATAAGTTTCAAAGATAGAAATGATTGAGTAAAGTAAAGCATTAGAACCAGGAATAAGGCTGTGCTTATTGTGTGGAATACACAATGGATTCTATATTTCAAAAGAATAATAAAAATTATTTCAATTGAAATGACATTCAAAACGATGACAGACTAGTGAGCAGTTCATAACGCACAGAGAGAACAGTTGATATGTAGGAAAACCATCATAAGATTTGTTATCTATATAAATTTTGTTGAGTACTCACCCAAATAGGTTGAAGCACCGGTCAATATAAACAGTACTTTCAATGCATCCAACATACTGAAGAGCCAGTGCTGTTGGCATCCAATTATAGCAGCAAAAGATTGCTTGAGATTTCAAACACAGAAAACAAATTAGTTAAATTATATAAGCAAGCATAATTTTCATCAGCTCACTGTCAGCGTTATTTGCATTCAAATGGCCTTATTTTCACTTACTTTTATAGATTCCAATCAATTAAATGAAAATTATTTGCCATTTATTTGCCGTTATATCTCTTTTTCAGTTCGTTTAGATTTTATTTATTTTTTGCTGAAATTCTTTCGAAACTCAATTCTATTAAAAAGTTTTCATTTTCTTCAAATCATTTGAGAGAAGAAAAAATTGGGTTCAAATGTAATCTTCAGAAGATTAAGACTTTCCTTAACTGTATGTCCAAAGAATTTTATGGTTGTGTTGAACTAAATGTCTTAATATTAGATCAAATTTGAAGTAATGAACAATTTTTTAATTTTAACCGAAGATATATTGTGTTTGAAAATCTGTTAAATTACTCGAAACTGACCGATAAAATGTTATTCTCGTTCCTTACAAACAATTCAACGAATCAAATGTCATCTCAAGTCTGAAGAATAAACATTTTCTCTTCTGAATAAAGTACTTGAGTTCAGCATATTTTCAAATGAATTCTTCTCTTCTTTTGAACAAAAGAAAAAACACATTAAGTTTTAAAAGAAAAAATTTCTATTTTTTGCAGTTTTTCATTATATTTGCATACCTTTAGAGAAAAATAATATATAGAAAGAAATTCTAAGAAGAATTTGATTTATTAATCAATAAACTGAACAAATTTATTCGCGGATATTATTTCAAAGATGGAATTTTATTCTTTCAAAAGTCAAATTTGAGAAATTAATGAATGAATGCAAAAACTTATTGTTTTATTATTTGACAGAATTTGTCGGATGAAAAAAGTAAAGAAAAAAGTCATTTCTTGTAGTAATCCTTAATATTAGTTCAAATAAAAGTCTTAACTGAGATATTGTCGAATAAGATGTTAAGTCGAAAAATATTGTTATGACCACAAAAAAGCCAATAACCAAACGAATGGATATACACTTCACTGTCTATATTAACGATAAAATAACTGTTCGGGTGTTTTAACTTACGAGCACCCGGTGGAGAAAAGTCGATATCTCACAGACATTACCATTGAATCACTGGAGACTAAAGTTATGAACTAATATAAGACATGTAATTTTATTTTCATTTTACACACTCATAAACAAAAACTTTATCCGAAAAAAGAAAGTTATTTTCATTCAAAGAGTTTTGACATAAAATACTGCACCGATTGAGCACTTCTTCACTTGATTTCTAGTGAATAGCACTACTATTATAGTAGAAGTCGTGTCTGTATAGCGATGTCGGGCCACTACTCCGCACAATAGCAATACACTGCGCCAGTATTTTACATGAACACAGTCTGACTGAGCTTTTTGATCAATACTACTGGACTGATATAAAGCCTGTGCTCTCTCGCACTGAAGGAGATATTAAGCGAGTGATGCGCTGAACAAACACTACACACATAACACGCGTCGACAAGAATTTATTACATTTTGATGAACTTTACTGCAATAGGAAACACTCTTTTTTTTGTTCGGAGCACTGGTGTGAACCAAATTAGTTGATTGTTTGCCATCCATTTTGCAAGAGTCGAGTTATGTCATTAAAATTGAAGACAAAAAATAATGAAAAAATTGACTCTTTTTGTGATTAATTATCATTTTCTTCACAAAAAAAGTATTCCATTTATTTGAGTCAAACAAAAGCAGAAGTAAGTGAAAACACTGGGTCTGAATAGGTCTGAAACCCCTTTCCTTTTTGTTATAATCGATTAGCGTCTGGTTAATGACTAAAACAAAGACTAAATTTCATATCAAACCCGAAGGAAATAAAGAGAGCATTAATTTAACCTTTAATTTACTCAACAGATTCTGATTAATTTCAGACCACTTTTCGTCAAAATATTAGTTTCTTGGGAACAGAATTTTAATAATTTTCAGATTCAAATCAATTTACATATCAGTGCAATAAGTCTTTCCTCTGATTTTTTCAATCTTTCATTCATTTCGAAAGATATTCAGTGAAGTGAGTGAATAAAAAATTCATTAAAAATGATTTATCGAATTATGAATGGCTTTGAGTTTTCTTACTCCGAATAAAAAAACTGCTCTTATATTAGATATCAAAACTCGGAATATGATATTCATATCTCATACCAGATATTCATTGACTTTTATCCCACTATTGGAGAGATTTATGAAACTTTGAGCCCGAAAATCAAGTGCTTGTATTCTGTGTTCAAACATAACGGAAGTGAACTTATTTTTGTGGATAACTTTCGCCAAAACAACAGCCACTTGAGTGATATGAAGGGAAGTCTACACTAATGAACAGCAAAGCACTCGAATTATATTAATCAATAGCCCAGTGTTGTAACGAAATGATAGGCAAACACAAGAATATATTTCTCTAATACTTTACGGATAACATTCGGATTTTATTCCCATAGACTACATGAGGCTGTTATTCAACATATTCTGTGCGCTGAGCGTTCACTTATTGTAGTAAATATTTCCCCAAAGATTACTTTTGTAACAATGTTTGAAACGATTTCCAATGAATTTTTTCTTAAGTTGAGAGCATTTTTGCGCTAAATTAGTCAAAAAGTCATTTATAAATCCTTAGGTCTCAGACCAGAGACGAGAGAACTGTCCGGAAAATAATGAGAAAGAATGTCTGACGAGAACTGCCCAACGATTTGTTTGATGAATAGCCGTAGTATTGACTTACTTTACCGAATAAATGGCTTTAAATCAAAACTACTGATAAGTTTTGTTGGTTGTGGGGAACACTAGTCTTACTATCAATACTAGTCTTATAAAATATTTTTAGTCCAAACTTTTCTCTCGTTTTCTTCTTTTCTATATATTCTGTCAATGAAACAGATTTTCGACTCCGATATCGATAATACTCTTTCGGGTTCTTTCAGTTTAACTATGAATAAAATATGGCTTTACTTTAGGTTTTCTGAATAAATGAGATCCGACTCGATATCAGACTAAAGACTGACACAAAGTGCAGTCAAATGTCACATAAAGTAAAGAATTTCCTCAGAATTCAAATGAAATTTTAATCATTATTTTCAATATTAGTTCGATGTTTGACTTAAACTTATTCTTTCGCACAGAATATCCCATTTGAAACACAAGGCTTTAAATAATTTAATGTTTCCGAACTCATTATATCTATGATAAATTATCTGTAATTAAAGGGACGGCACAATATAAACTGCTTCGCAACACAAGTCGTGTTTTGTGACCAAAGTGTTCAAAAATAAAAACATCGCCGTATTTATAAGGTTTAAGTAATTTGAACAGAAATTTCTATGGTGTCCAGGGGGAAATTATGTCACATCGATTAACAAGATTGTCTTTTGTTTGACATCAATGTCATTCTATTTAAATCAGATTAAATTCTGGTGAATACCATACATATATTCTGCAGTTTCTAAGGAATTTCAAAATCCCAGTGAAACTAAGATATAGATATCCCAACCGATGGTCATCGCTGTTGAAGAATGAGATCTCAAGAGTTTGACGTTTAATTCAATTGCGATGAACTGAAAAGTGAGCACTTTTTGCGAATTGATGCCAGACTTTCACAGTTCGCTAAACAACTGCGAAAACAGAATAAAATGCTTCAAATTTTATCAAATTTTACAAACTTTAACACTATTTTAAGAATCAATACTTTGAAAAAATACCTGATTTTTAAAACCGACAAAACTATTAGCTCTATATTGAGGTCAAAAACAAGAATACAAACATTACTTCATATTGTGCTCAAAACAAATTTTATTCCGAATCATTTATTTATGTGTTTATCAATACTTAGGGTCTGATAAAGTAGCCTTAAGATGAACTAAACTTCAATGCAAATGATAATGATCAAAAATGTTTTCAACAATGCAAGCTAGATTTTTACTCCTCCTTAATCATATGCAAAATGTCATACCGATGTCATTTCTATATTTTTTGAGTTTGAAAAGGTTGCAAGATTAAAAGAAAACATTAGTTCATTTTACAAATAATCTTGATCATTCTGTTAGAATCTTTATTCAATCAAATTATTTTTGGCCGAATATAAATAAAACTGAAACACCATGGTATTCTTTATGCATCTATGCTCATTGAAAATTCAAAAAGATTCAAATTAACTGAATAGTTATCCGGTTCAATTGATAAAAACTTGAATTGGAAAACACTGAAGAGTTGTTGACTCGAGTCAATCAGTCACACCATTCGCATGAAAATAACTTTTGAAGAATTCGATGGAAAATACAATTAATTTGATTTAAATCTCGAAAACTAATTAAATTTCAATCAAATTCTTGAACTATTTTTTGTGCAAAACATTTGACGAAAGGTTTTATTTGTATCCAAACCTATATCTGATTTATGATTTCCATTAGTTTTACAGATTCTGATCCAATAATTCAATTGTAAATTACTTTGAATTTAATTTATTATTCAATTTTGAATTTCGCTTCCTTTTCATCAAGATCATTTAAATGTAATCCTAATTTATAAAAAAGGTTACGCTCAAGGGGATTTTTTATTGACTGCTTAGTGCAATAGACCATGTTTATCAAAACCATGAATTTTTAATAGTGTCTAGACTCCAGACTCTGGAGGTACTTGTAATATGATATACGTACATATACCTTGGTAATCGATATGAAAAAGAGAGGCACAGGTTATGCAAACAGTTTTCTCTTCAAATTAATCAGTAATTTAATTATTAATAATAAATTAGTCAAACATTTCGATGGAAAAAATAAAATGACTTTTAATTGAATAGTAATTGACTCGCATTTGAGTTAATGACAGAGCAATAGATTAACTGATAATTGCTTACAAAATGGTAGCGAAAGGACTATATTTTCAATTACTTAAACATTAAAATGGAATTAATTGAATGAAAAGTCATTTATTAATGAAATAATTGCTTCGATAGTACTTAAGTTCAGCAATACTTTCATTGATGTCATCGATAGCTCTGTGATTGAGTTGTTTCCTAAAACTCTCGTCTTTTTTATACCAAATTCTGACCAATTCTTTGATTGACGAGACATCGATAGTCCGGTAGTGAAGACACGAAGAAAATTTTGGACAATATTTGTTCAAAAATAGTCTGTCATAACCTTCGGTCAGAAGATATTAAAATCAATTCAAAATTATTTCAAAAGTGGTGTCAAATGACTTACTGACGGAATTTCCGGCCAAAAGACCTCTACTTATATTCAATTGAACCATAGCTTCATAGAGTCTTTTGTCGACTTCTTCTACGGTTAGTTCTGATTCTAAACACTGTTTTACAAGACCTGATTCGCCGTGAGTTTTGATACACCACTCTTGCATTGAGTCCAAAACAGATTTTTCGGTTTTGATGACAAACGGACCGAATTGTCTGATCTATAAATCGGTGGACAAAATATATGAATCAATTGAAAGTCAAACTAATTGAAGACAATTGACAAACAGTGTCGAGATTTCCATTGGTGACAATCACTGCTATTTCGAGGAGTCGATCGGTGTTGACATCGAGTCCAGTCATTTCGCAGTCAACCCAAACCAACTTCTTTCCGATCAATTGGTTCGTAATTAGAGACATATTTCTGATTGAATGACATTTTGTTAATTCACTGCTCAATGATATTAAGCGACGAATTGAATGCATTTCAAAACCAATTCATTTGGTTTTATATTCAAATGTTTTCACAAAACTCTTATGCAATCAAAACGTGTTTTTTGTTGGCATTCATTCAAACCTCTCTTTCCTTGATATTATCAAAGTTTACTTGTTCAAATCATCAATATCAATTTGAGCTAGTAAATTTTAATAATTATTTTACCTTTTGTGTGGTTTAATTGAAAAATTATTCACAAATTGATCCAAAATTGAATGAAATGCGAAAACTTTTAAACGGTTCGTATTGTAAGACACGAGTTCACAATGAGTTCAAATCTAATCAAACGTAAAGAACGTAATAATAATCAAAATATTATTTCCCCTTTTCTTCAAATATTCAGCTTTCAATGAAATTATAAATTAATAAAATAACGTTTTATTTGAATTAATACTAATCGATTCATACAATCTGATTGAATACTTTGTGAAATATGTATATTGCTTTGAATGAGAAATTGTCGTCAAAAGTATTTTTGTAGACAAATCATTGACATTAGAAACTGTCAATAAACAAGACGTGAGTTTTAAAACACGTGGCAAACAATTTCAAAATCAAGTGATTTAAACACAATTTAGACGATATTTATCTAAATTCCTCAAGTTTTGAACCATGGAAAGTTTAGTCCAAGAGTTGGTCTCTTTCTACTCCAAGAACTACACATACGTAGCGATAATTGTGGCCATAATCGCAATCGTTTTGCCGATAAGTCCGTCAATTTTGCCAAAAATATTCAATATTTTCATTGATTTTTTTTGTGCAGTTCTTTACAGTCTTTTATCGCGAAAGACATACAAAGATGCCGTCATTTTGGTGGGTCTGTCAGACGCCGGCAAAACTGTACTCTTCACTCAAGTATTGATGATTTTTTTAATTCATTTAAATATTTGACTTAATATTCTGTTTGTTCGGATCAGTTGATCGCTAAGAAGTTCGTCTCATCGGTGACATCAATGAAAGGACTCGAAGGCAGTCTTCTTCTACCGAATGGCAAAACCATAAAACTGATTGATTCGCCCGGTTTTGAAAGATTGAGAGACAAATATTGGGACGACTATAAGCTCAGAGCGAAGGCAGTCATTGTAGTCATTGACAGCACAGACTTCACTACTCGTGGCAAAGATGTGGCGGATCTGGTCTATAATTATTTGGTCGATCCATTGGTTGTGAACAGCAAAATGCCATTCCTTATGGCCTGCACTAAACAGGACGATACCAGAGCCAAGTCCTATAAAGTGCTTCAGAAACAACTTGAAAGAGAAATGTATTGAAAATTGAAAGTAATATCTCTTGAATTTGTCTAATTCTGTGTCATTTATCGTTTAGTACTGCTATCCGTGAGACGCGTACGGGTGCTCTCAGCTCCACCGGTGATGACGACACGAGTCGAATCATTTTGGGAAAACCCAACAAAGAATTTTCATTTAATGACATCAAAAATTCGGTCGATTTTGTCGACTGTTCGGCCGCTGAGACTAATACTAAATTGGATTCAGTCATCGATTGGCTCAAAAGTGTTGCCTAAAAGTCAAACAGTTGTACAGTATTTTCGTTTCACACGAATACACTCTTTAGTGAAAACTTATTAAAAATCTTTTAATTGTTATTAATTTATTAAATACTTTATTGACTTCTCATTCAATGATTACTAAACTTTAAGATCAAAATTAAGTGACGTTTAGATTAGAGACGACTTAATCTAATCGGTTTCTAAGCACAAAAAAAACTTAAATTAAAGCCTTAAATGTTTTTCTTTTGATTTTTTCAATTGAATTTCATTTTGAGTTTGAAATCAAATGAAAATGACTTCAATTAATAGCGATTTTGTCAATGAATTGGAATTCGAGCGATATTTAGAACAGTTTGATCGGCCGCCCAGTTATGAAGAGGCGACTTCTCAATCAAATCAAAGAGCAGATCCTGTTTTGATGTATCGACGTACTCACCCGTCCTCTGATTTCATTGATATGCTTTACTCCTCGCAAACGATTCAGAGCCAAAACAATCATTCGGTTAACCGGAATCGACAGCGGAAAAGGATATGTCTTTGCTGTTAATGTCATTCGATATTTGGTTGGATTTTATTGAATACTTTGCAGGTTATAATTCATGACTAAAGCAGTCAACTTATATAACTTATGAATAAAACCATTTGGCCTTTCACTCAATTTTGAAATTAGCGATTCGTGTTAATTAAGGGACAAATTTAAGTTCAAATTCAATTTTGTTTCAATAGAAACTCATTAGCAAATTGTTAACTTTTTCCACTTTTTCATTGAACAAAGTTACTAGATACTAGATTTTTAAATGAAAATGAATACTAGACCTAGTTTGTACTGTCATAACAAATTATTGATCAAAGGAAAGATTAAATAAAAGGTTATATTGAAAAATAAAATGCAAAAAAATGTCCGACGAGGCGGATTTGAACCACCGACCTAAGGATATCAGCAATTCTACTACAGTCCTCCGCTCTACCAACTGAGCTATCGTCGGATATGTATAAGTGAGGAAAAATAAACTTATTGTTAAATAAAAATGACCTTAATTAATAAAACTAGTTTTAATTGAATTGAATTAACTCATACTTATCATAAATAACTATCTCTACTGAGTACTTATTAAATCATTTCGAATACATTTTACAAATACAGTCTGACCTCCAGATAAGAGAACGTTCGGTGACTCCGAAATCTGTCTCTTTATGAGAAGTTCTCTTATTGAGTGGGCTCTTAATGAGAGGTTAGACTGTATTATATAAATAACAGTTTAAACGATACTTCAAACAATTCTAACTCTTATTTTAATTGTAAGAATCTGTTTTCATCTCTCGATCAACGATTAAATGTTTATTTCTTATTCAAACATAACCTCAAATATAAACAAAGAATTAATTATTTTGCACATATGGATGCATCTTGGTGCTTTTCTCATTATAACATTTTTGAGATTTGCTCCAATCATGAACTTAATTATAGACATTTTATATCACAGTTTCAACTAGTTCCTTTGCTTTTGTGGACATCAGAACTCACTGAGCGGACTGTCTATACAATGTAACCATGGTTGATTTTGCTTTGGAAAAGTTAAAAACTTTATTTAAATGATTGAAATTTTATGAATTATTGTCTGAATTCAAAGTTTCGATTGAAGGCAATGTTTAATGACTTGTTTGCAAACTTCTTCGCTGTATTTGGCGAAAGCGAAATGTCCGCCACCTTTCAGTACCAACACTTTTATCCAGTTTTCGCGATCAGAATCCTTTTCAATCTTTTTGTCTTCTGAGTAAATGACAAAATCTTTGTGGTCGGCCCCCAGTTTTTGGTGAGCCATTTCTCGGAATAACTCACTTTTGATGAGTTTATCCTTTTCTCCGAACACTAATAGAGTTGGGATTTGAAGTGATTTCAAAGCCTCTAATTTCTTATGAAAATCAGAGTTTTGTATATAAGAGTGAACCAAAACAAAGAACAAAACTTCATCGACACTTTCGTAAGTCATAGGTGAATGTCCTCGCGCCAGGATATGGGGTTTCATCAAATCAGCGATTGCTATACCAAACCTACTTCGGCTGAAAATCGATAATCTCTTACTCATCGTGAAAAATGTTTCGCTGATATATTGCGGGTTAAATATGCCAATCGAACCAACCGTTAGTTCCCTGGGCTGTCATACAAATTATTGTCATCAAATTAACCTTGATTAAATCTATATTACATCCGTCCAAATGAGGGAAATCGGATGAATTCCCGCCGAATGACTGATCAGACAATCGATTGTAGAAACATTGATAGCCTTCAAGAAGTCTCGTATGAATTGAGATCTCTCTTCATTTGAGTGCCAGAAAGCCATTGTCTTTCGGGTTATACTGAAGTCCAGCATATTTGGGACAATCAGACGAACATTTGATTCCTTTCTTCCAAAGAATTCTATTAATTCGCTAAAGTGTTTGTGATGACCCGGATTGCCGTGAATGGCCACAACTGTCTTCATGTCATCACTTTTCAAGTTATCATTGGCCAAAGTGTCTACATATTCAATACTAACCGGTAAACCATCGGAAGGACTGTTCTTATAGAGAGAGTTCTTTTTCTTCAACTCTTCATACAATTGACCGCAAGTTTTAAAATCAATTGTTTTTATTCTACTATTTGTCGATAAATTCATTTTTGGACTCAAATAAAATGGTTTCAATAGGTTTTTCACTCTTGGAAAATACAAATTAGTTCTGATGGAATTCATATGAATTTATCCTGGAACAAGTTATTCAAAGCATTATATAAATTATAATCACATGACTTGAAACAAATGAAACCATTAAAATAAATATCACTTTTAAGAAAAGGTTTTTACACCAGTTAAAAAATTGCTCAAATTTAGCAATTGATGAGTTGATGAGATATTGCCGTACATAATCAAGGCAATTTTTAAGCAGCTAAATGAGGTCACATTTGTGCGCTTTCTCTCTTCAATGAGGAACAGTACTAAAGTCCATAATTTTTTGCTTTGGATTTGTTTACAAAATACTTGTGAATGTAGTAAACGATTAAATGTTATCAAAATGAACTCATTTCTACCCAAACTCTTATTAAATAGAATGAGGCAATACTTTAAGGCATTTCAAATTAGTGACCTTGCTCGTCATAAACAATACAGTCATCAGATCTCTGACGTCGTTTATCGTAGAAAACAAAAAGTTACGCCAAATTTGAAACTAAAATCTCTTTAATCATTTCAATAGAAAATATTAATCCGTGAGAATCAGATTTGAAGACAATGTTTGGCTAATTGTTTGTTGACTTCTTGGCTATACTTTGCGTAACAGAAATGTCCGCCACTTTTAAATGACAATACTTTTATCCAATTCTGTTGTTTCGCCTCTTTTTCAATTCCTTTAGTTTCAGAATAAATGATTAAATCTCTTCTGTCGGCACCTAATCTTCGAGTGAACTCTTCGTAATCTTTTTTAGGAATTGCTTTATCCCTTTCCCCGTAAACCACAAACGTTTTGATCTTTTTTGATCTCAAAGTTTCCAAATAATTATAATATTCTGAGTTTCTTATATCGGATTGTTGTAAGAAAAAGCACAAAACTTGGTCGACATTAGAGAATGAGACAGGTAGTATAGCTTTCGCTCTCACGTGAGGCTTATATCTGTCCATCAATGCTATCCCCCATTTACTCCGGCAGAAGACCACTAAAGCCCTGACTATTATGAAGAACCTTTCGGGCAGATATTGAGGAGAGAAGAGACCAATCGATTTTATAATCAGTTCCCGAGGCTATCCAACAGACAAACATATATAAAACTGGACAAGTTAATCTCATTTGTAAATGTCATACATCGGTCCAAATGAGAGAAATCGGATGAATTCCAACCGAGTGACTGATAAGACAGTCAATTGTCGTAATATTGATGGCCTTCAAGAAGTCTCGTATGAATTGAGATATCTCTTCGTTTGAGTGCCAGAAAGACATTGTTTTTCGAGTTATAGAGAAATCGGGAAGTTTTGGAACAATTACCCGAACCTTCGAATCATTGAAGTAATCAATTAGATCATTGAAATGTTTGTGATGACCCGGATTGCCGTGAATGGCCACTATTGTCTTCACAGCGCTATCGCTTATGCTTTGTTTATTAGCAAAAGTGTCCAGATACTCTACATTTACAGTCAATCCATCGGAAGGACTCTTTTCATAAAGTTTTGGATTCTTTTTCTTCAACTCTTCATATAATTGACCGCAAGTTTTGAATTCAATTCTTTTTATTCTACTATTTGTTGAAAAACTCATTTTATTTGTTAAACAAAATGGTTTTAATAAGTTTTTCAAATATAGAGAACACAAAACCATACGGTTTGAAAAAATCATTTTTTCAAGAGTCAAGTTTTCTTAAAACAAAGCAAATTTCCAATATGACGATGGTCAATTAGATGGTCAATTATTATCACATTGTATTCAAACTTTAAATAACAAATTTATTTAATTGTTTTTAAATTTCTAAAATAATAAAACAGAATATTTTTAAAAAAAACAACAATTTATTATTCGATGTACTTTTGCAATGAAATGAGACTGCAACTTTTTATTGCGACACTGTCGCAAAAGAGCCCTTGACACTTTCCAGAATAACTTTCCAGAACCAAATCGCACTAATTTGGTTGAAGTTATTTTGGAAAGTGTCAAGGGCACTCTTTAGCCATTGTATCACTTAAGGACATAGAACTTTCTTATCATTATCTTGATAATTCAATCACAATCAATGTTAAGCAATGTTTGTCAAAAAAACTCGGATTAAAATAATTTTATCAACTTTTAAAAGTTACCAAATAATGGACATTACATGTAATCATTTATCAACATATTCGAGGTCATCAACGAGACTAATATTATCAAAGAATTTATTTTGAATAAATGAAAACTATTATTAAAGTCTAAACTTTTTAGACTCTAAATGATTGAAATGTTGAGTACGAGTTGGAACTTATCAATAAGCAAACAAGTTTAAGTTTAACCAATAGTAATCTCAATGACGTCATTTGTTTTGAGCAAATCAAAGAAGTTTCTCATAATTTGAAAGACAATTCTTGCAGAATAAACGCTTTTAATTGACCATGCTCATTCAGATTATCACCAGGAAATTTTCTTTTATTTATAAAACATAATAAACGTTTAAAATATAAAATCAAATCTCATTTATATCTCTTTAAATGTGACTAAAGTTTAAAATTAAGTCTTTAATCAGATTTGAAGGCAATTTTTGGCTAAATGTTTGTGGACTTCTTCGCCATATTTGGCGAAAGCGAAATGTCCGCCGTTTCTGAATAACAGCACTTTTATGGGACCTTCGCGCTCGACATTCCTCTCAATGGTATTGTCTTTAGAATAGACGACAAAATCTTTCTTATCTGCGCCCAAATCGCGGACTAATCGCTTGAAATTCTCTTTTAGTATCAATTTATCTCTTTGTCCGCTAACCACAAGAGTTCTGATTTTATTATTCTTAATCCACTCCAACCTCTGGTGAAGTCTGTGTTGATGTAAACCATTAGATCCCATCATAACTGTTAGAAGAACTTCATCGACATTTGCATAAGACATCGGATAACCCATTCGGTGAGCGATTAGATGAGGTTTTACTGAATCCATGAATTTAATTCCGAACTCATTCTGAGCGAAGTTTGAAATCAATTGACTCAAACCGAAGAAGTATTTTGATAACCAAAGAGGTTGTGGACAAAACAGACCAATCGATTTAATCTTAAGCTCTTTCGGCTGAAGATTTTGAAAAAAATATAAAATAAAACCAAAATATGAAACAAATGCTTACATCCGTCCAAATGAGAGAAATCGGATGAATTCCCGCCGAATGACTGATCAGACAATCAATTGTATAAACATTGATGGCCTTCAAGAAGTCTCGTATGAATTGAGATCTCTCTTCGTTTGAGTGCCAGAAAGCCATTGTCTGTCGGGTGAGAGCAAAGTCTGGCATATTTGGGACAATCACCCGAACCTTCGACTCTTCAGAGGAAAAGTATTTAATCAGTTCATTGAAGTGGTGGTGATATCCAGGAATGCCGTGAATGGCGACAATTGTCTTCACATCACTACTGATTTGATTTTGTTTATCAGCAAAAGTGTCCACATATTCGGCACAAACGGGTAAACCATCGGAAGGACTCTTTTCATAAAGTTTTGGATTCTTTTTCTTAAACTCTTCATACAATTGACCGCAAGTTTTGAATTCAATTCTTTTTATTCCACTATTTGTCGAGTATTTCACGTTTTGAAGGAAATTATTAACAAAATTAGATTTTTTTGAAAACAAAATACATTTTCTTAAAAGCATTTCCGCAAAAATCAATATTTTGTGAAATTCAATGAGAAATAGATTTTTTACAAAAATTTAAATCTCAGGAAAACAATATTAATGTCAAGACTAGTGTCACAAATAAGACAATAAATCCCAAACATTAAGTTTGAATTCTCATCGGTATAATTTCGAGTTCTCAACCTGGTTTGTTTCTGAAGATTCAAATATTTATTCTTACGCTTAATTTAAATAAAATAATCAATATAAATTTATCAATTAATCAAAGACAGATTGAGCATTTAAGTTATCATTTTATGTAGTTGTAATCATTTAAAATTGGATATACTTCTATTTTTAAAGCACATGAAAATCGACAAGCTGATATTCAACCCAAATTTAATTTGGGTTAAATGTATCTTCAGTAAGAAGAAAATTTAATTTACCAATGCTAAGAAATTGCCAGGATTGTGAGTGGGATCCCATTGGGAATAGTTTGTTATTTCCCTTCAATGCAAACATTATTGACATCCAATTTAAAGGTTTTATTTTGAAAGTAACCAAACAATACGTGCGATAAATGCATGAGTTATGCGTCCCTTCAATGATAAGTCTCATTGAAAACATCAAAAGCTTTTGAAAAACGTTAACAATAGTGAACCCAATCGTAAAATAAGCGAAACCTCGCCTTTCATTTAATTTTGTCTTTAATTTAATTGAATTAAATCCAAATTTCTTTCAAAAACCAATCGATTGCTCAAAAGGTCAGTACTTTTGTCTCATTTTCATTGCACTCAAACTTTGCATAAGTTTTGCTATAATTTCAATAAATATTTTTAAAAATTTATTTCAAAAAAATTCTGGAATTCATTGAAAATCGGATTAAATTCAAAATCAAAAGCAATTCTAAAACCTATAACTTATATATTGTTTAAAAATCTTCGTCTTTTGCACATCCCTTCAGACTTGAGTCAACTTTTTGATTGCTTTAATGATATCTTAATTACAATTAATTCATAATTTATCGCAAATTCTTTTCAAACGTTTAAAATGAGTGAAATATATGTTTGAATTTGAAGTGCAAACGTCTCTTTGAATGATAGGTGAATCTGCCGGTCCAATGAAAGAAGTGATGCACGTGGATGAATTTATTTTCAACTACTGTGTGTCGTCGATGATATCGGATGACATACCGGAGTCGTCGACAGAGTCGGCAATGAATGTCTTCTCTATCGACGAGAATAAGATACGGGACGCGAATGGCATCATATTTGCCGAAGCGATCACTTGTTATAAATGCACTTTTTGTGGCAAAATGTTTGCCGCTATGGAAGTGGTTTTGACTCATTATCAGTCAAATCACAGATGTTCTGTCATTCCCCTCCTTAAAGGTATGCTTCAAATTACTGGTAAATTCCTTTCAAAATTCAATTCCTGTCATATGAAAGGTATGTCCAAATTATCGCCAATCAAACCGAAACCCGGACCCAAACAAAAGTCTTCAAAGAACCTGAAGGAGCCTTTCGGTCCAATACCGAAGGCCAGACATAATGTTTTGGCCGAAAGTACTAACGAAACGCCTCCGCTGTTGAGAGACAGCACTAAAAGTGTCAAAAGTTTGTATAATAATCCAAATTTAAAGAAATTCAAATGTCATTATCCAGGTCAGTATTTCTTCTAAGTTTGTTTTGCAATCAAATTCAATATAATTTGATGTGAAGGCTGTCCGAAGAGCTTTTCCTATCGGATCGGTTTGGAAACCCATCAGAAAACCCATAAAAAGCTAAAGTCATATAAATGCGATTGGAGTGACTGTAAGTTCAAGTGCTCTGATTTGGCGGGACTTCGATTCCATAAGAATACACATTCGGGAGAAAACCCATTCAAGTGTGTGTGGCCAGGGTGCTCACAGTCATTCCCCGATCGATTCACCAAAGATGAACACTTGCAGAAGGAACACATCAAAGACAAACTTCTGGAATGCGATTACAGTGACTGTAGCGCCAAATTCGTTACCGCCAGTGAAAGGGACAGACATATTAAGTACTAATTAGTTTCAAATTAAAACCAATTTTAATCATTTGTTGTGAACTCAATTACAGCGCAATTCATGTGATGAGGAAAACACGAAACAATTCGGGTCCTAATACTCCGAAAATGGGTTCCCTTAGAAGTGTATCATATGTTTCTGGAGGTAAAAGAGGTCGTCCCCCTAAAAAGAAGATTATTGTTGAGAACAATACCTCTTCAGATGAATCGGAATCAAGTGATGAAGACAATGAAAACAATGCCGACGACAACAGAAGAGTCGATATCAATATTCAACTAAAAGAGGACTCAAAGAACGAACAGCCCTTAGATTTGTCCAAAACGGCTCTCAATTTATCGACAGATAGTATAGCAATAGATTTGACCACAAATTCTTCGAAAGAACAGAAACCCGATAACAAAACGCCCGGAAAAAGAGGTCGAAAACGGAAGAAGAGTAGAGACAAAACCATACAGAAGACAGTCTATCGGTGCGATTATCCCGGCTGTCGAAAGACATTCTCAGACGCCGATGAACTTCACGAACACGAAAAAGAGGCGCATAGGACAGCATTGGCTGATGGAAGGTCTCGCTATGAGCGCAGGTGTAAAGGAAATCTTTATTATAAACTCTAAAATTTTATTCAAATTGTTTTTGTTTTTTATCCCAAAATTATATCAAATGTTAACTTAAAATAATTTATTATAAAAACAAATGAAATCCTTGTATCAAATGAACTGCACTTCACTTTACAAAGTGTTGTGTTCTTTAACTATCGATTAATCGATTGATTATAAAATTATTTTGAAAATATTTATGATTTTATGTCAAATTCAATAGTTTTTATCATTTACTCAGATATTTATGAAATGAAATAAATTTATAAATCGCTTGGAATTTGTCTTCATTTAAATCGATTACAATTTTAACACATATTTTATGAGAAATAAATCGTTTTTACATATAATAGTGATTTCATTATTCAACGAAAGAATCCGTTTTTGAAATGAATTGGTTTTTAATGATTTTTAGTCATCAGTCAAATAAAACTACAAATGATTAAAAAGCAACGCAATAGATAGGAAGACCATACAATCCAAGTGCTCATTGCAATACCTAAGGCCCAGTGCGACATTGTCTTGGCCTGACTCCAACTTCCATCACCTGTTCGGCCGATTCTTTGTCTCAAAAGGTCTTTGGCTACAGTCTTGCGGTCGAAGACGAGTCCCAAGAAAGCCAATGAGTCTATTAATAGTGTCGTGAAATTGAAATTATATTTCCATCCGAACTCTGACGTGGAATAGTCCCAGGGAAAGGTGTGGTGATAGTTGTGGTAACCTGCAACAACATTCAAATATAAACTAATCTGGACTAATGATATAATTCTAAGCTATACCCTCTCCAAACGAAGCGTAAACCACAGTGGTGTTTTCTCGGGGCTCCATATTTTTCTCATATGGTTTGTTGCCCCACTTGTGCGCCGCTGAATTGACCAGCCATGTGCTGTGCAGTGAAAACACATAACGGAAAGTCACACAAATCAAAATCGAATTCTTCAGTGTTTCCGACCATAAAATGTATGGAATCAGAGTTGGAATTAAAAACCAGAATATAAACACCAGAAGATAATAATGTCTTCTTTGGAATCGTACGATAGGGTCGTCCCAAACATCACTCATATCCAATGATTGACCTGAAAATTCTGTAAACTTCTTGAAGTAAAAATTAATTAAAACTTACCCTTCTCCTTAACTGCCGGGTGTTTTTTGCACATAAGCCAACCCATGTGTGCGAAGAAGAAACCTCTGCGTGAGTCATGTGGGTCGGCATCTGTTTCTGAGTACTTGTGATGAACTCTATGGTCTCGACACCACTCGTAAATGTCATTTTGAAGTGCAATGCAATTAGCGATCATCAGAAAGACTCTCAGAGAAAACTTTGCTTTAAATGATCGGTGAGACCACAAACGATGAGCACCTGATTTAACAATTATTTTAATCACAATATTTGTTAAGTATTTGATTTTTTCACGATTTAGAGCTCAATTCAAAACCAATTTGAATGCTCAGCGCAAAAAAAAATCAAAATCTATTTGAATAGTTGACGGATGAGATTACCTGCTGTTATACCGAACAAATTGCCAAAAATAGTGAACAAATAACTGAAGAGAGCTGTCTTGAATTGCGCCGAGGTAACCAACAAATAATATCCATAAAAAGCTAATAAATGGAGTATGGTCATAATGACCACATTTCTCCAGACAATCGTAACTTTGATTTTGTT
This sequence comes from Edwardzetes edwardsi, assembly GCA_034693445.1. Classification (NCBI taxonomy): domain Eukaryota; kingdom Metazoa; phylum Arthropoda; class Arachnida; order Sarcoptiformes; family Ceratozetidae; genus Edwardzetes; species Edwardzetes edwardsi. The sequence goes on along the minus strand of JAQFXL010000218.1, from coordinate 6,963 downwards.
GTCCACAAAATCCTTGTTCTCATACTCTGACACTGTTTTAGACATTTTTCTAATTAGTAAAGAGTTTACTATAAATGTGTGAAATAAGTATAAGATTTCAAACTCAACACATATGAAAATTAGAGCCAATTTGTATCATAATATGTAAAACTTTTAATTCATTCTCACATTCAGTCAATCAATTTGTTTGACGAAAGGGTGAAATAGGATTTAATTTTTGGTTCAAACGTATTTATATTCAATTGACTTTATTCACGTAAAACCCATCATTTGAGTCAATCATTTGACAGATCAAAAAGTTTTCAGAAGTTAATCGCTTATTGGTAGAGCTCTTAATCGAAAAGCTTCAAAAGAGGTCAAACAATAGCCGAATGTATTCACAAATTTTAAAACCCAGAATCTAAGTTATCTTAAACCTCTCTCACGTCTATACTTCTAATAATTAATCAAGTTTTCCAAGTTATCTGAAATTGATTTTTCTGGTCATTTGACTCCAATTGGAAAATAACTATAAAAATATTTTAGCCTAACTGTACTTATATTCAGTAAATTCTTGGATATTCTGGAATTTCTTTCATCAATTGTATGCAAAACAATGAAAATTTCCAAACATTTACTATAAAATGTAAAATTGAAATCAATTTTTCGGAAATCCAAACTTATTTGAGCTTGCAACTGGGCTTCCTATCGAATTGATGTTATTTGAAATTCCACTTAAACTTTGTCGTCTCAATTATTGTTTGCATGGTCAATCATCGAGATCATACAAAATTTGTTTGCAGACATCAAAAGAGAGCTGAAACTCAATAAAGAAGAGCATAAAATAATCGATTTCTACCCTCAATAAAGTTGTTTCGCCTGTAATCACACTTTGAAAGTATCCTGTTCATTAATAAAATAAAGATTATATCTATTAAATCCTCTTCAAAAATATTGACTTAACTTTCTTCTAATCATTTAATCTGATATGAGTTCAAAGTTTTATTTCCGTCGAGGATGTGCATGAACCAATTTGTCAATTTAATACAGGTTTGACAAGAATCAATTCTGAAACAAGATTTAAAAATAAGAAAATCTGAAATTTTTCAAAATAATGATTAAATTGAAGCTTTATCAATTAATTTTTTGTTCAGGTTAATTTTTTTAAATTGATATAAGTTTGGCATTCATTTGAGTACCAAAACCATTAATTGTTTTTGAATTTCTTACCAAAATGCAGCTAGGTCTTTGTATAACCTAACAATAATTTATGGAAAATTTATTATTAAAAATGCAGTTTTATATTTGAGTTAATATTTTCTAAACTAGTTAATATAGTTTTAATTCTTCTTGGACAGTGATAATTCTGAAGATTCTTTATTTAAAATTTTCAAAATCAATGTCAATCAAACGATTCAGAGTTATATTGACTTAAATGTCACTCACTTTACACTACATTTCATATTTTTTTATTCTCACTATCAAGTGGATAATTATAATAAAATCTGATCTTGAGCATTAAGACTGTTGTAAGAGTACTTGATAGGCTATGATTTGATTTTTTTCAAATAATAACAAGAAATAAGCTAGGCTAATTACTTTTCAAATTAACCAATAGTTCTGGAATAAAGTGACTGAAATATTGGCTGATATTATAATAAAAGTTTAACCGATAATAATTGTAATTTAACTTGATAAATGTGATAGTTTAATTCGTAATTCGCTTCATTTCAATTAAATTGATACATTTTCACAGCAAATGATCTAGTAGCTCCTGTACATTACAATACAATTTAGTTTATTGAAAACTCCAAGTGAGTGGTTATGCCATCTGTTATGCCATCTCTTATCCAATAATTTTAAAATTGAGTAAACATTTGGTTTTAAAAAAATGTTAAACAATTGAAAACGTATTCATCGATTGAATTAAAAGTCAATTTTAAACCCATTTTAACATCAATTCAATTGAATTAAATTCAAACCAATATTTGTCCGAAAGTCTTATTATCGGTGAAATGTCGTTCAACTTTAGTCAGAATACGGGAGGCTTTCCGTTCGGCTCAACGCCTGCGACCACAACAACGCCTTCTCTGTTCGGAACTCAGACCACAACTCCATCATTTGGTCAGACATCTGCTCCTGGATTCGGTTCAACTCCTTTTGGTGGTCAGCCATCACAACAACCTCTCTTTGGTACTCAAACTCAGAGTAGTTTCGGTTCGTCGCCCTTTGGAGGGGCCCCTAGTTTCGGATCAGCGACCCCTGCATTTGGTGCCCAAACACCACAACCGACAGCTCAGCCGACTTTCGGTGGTTTCGGTAATTATTTAGTAGTTCTTTGGATTAGTTTTTGATGGATTTGTCTCTTCATTAACTGCAGGAACTTCAGCACCACAGCAGTCTGTGCCGACTTTTGGTGGTTTTGCTGCTCAGAGCATACCTACCAGTTCTGCGCCTACTTCTGGTCTCTTCTCTTTCCCGACACCTCAACAGTCAACGCCATCCCTGTTTGGGGCTCAACCGTCTGTTTCCGCAGCACCTGGTTTTGGTTCTCCATTTGCATCTCCGGCTACTCAGCCTCAGGCCTCTCAGCCCTCTATCTTTGGAGTGACACCACAGCAGACACAACAACCCACAAGTCAACCGACCTTATCATTCGGTTCTGCGCCAGCGTTTGGCTCAGCATTCGGTTCGACTCCAACAGCTCCAGCTTTCGGAGCCTCAATGACACCAACAGCTCCGGCCTCTTCAGCCCCTCCTCTCTTTGGAACGCCATCTTTACGTTAGTTTTTCAATATTTGAGAATTGAAACTCAATTGCAGTCGAATCGCATTTTTTGGCAAAATTTGGTCCAAAAACAGAAGACTTTTTGTATTAATTTTTTCGAACTTTTTTTTTACTTCTATAGAGACGTCTTCAGCGCCCACTTCTGCCGCACCAGCTTTTGGTGGTTTTGGCGCTTCAACTGGTCTCTCAACTGGCACACCAACTGGTTTTGGTGCACAATCGACGACTACATCAGCGGCGCCGGGGTTTAACTTCGGTGGAACAGTCTCTACTGTCACCACTACAACCCCTACCCTTTCATTCTCATTGACTGCCACCCCTTCAACTATATCTACTTCAGCACCGGTTCAAACAAGTTTCAGTTCAGGGGCTCTATCATTGGGGGGAACCATTACAACCCCTTCTGCGTCATCCTTTGGTTTTGGTGTTCCGACAGCATCGGTAACAACAGCTGCAACGGCGCCATCATTTTCATTCCCGTCATCGACAACCACAGCAACGGTTCAGCCGTTGTCCACAAGCAGTGCGCCACAAGCGGTGATTGCGCCATTGGCCACTGCCACGACCACTCCCACTCCGGCGCCTTCATTCAATTTTGGTGCCACTGCTTCGGCTCCTAGTTTTTCATTGAGTACTCCTTTAACGACATCGTCGACGACCACTGCATCAGTCGCTCCTTTCGGACTCAATCTGAGCACTGCTCCGACAACAGCCACAACCACAGCGTCGGCTCCAACTTTCGCATTGACGACAACTGCACCCAAAACCACTTCATTTTCATTGCAGCCAACATCGAGTCCATCAGTAACTGTGACGTCAGCGCAGCCCATATCCAGTACTACTCCAACCCGTGAGTCAAATCATATTCAACTCTAAAAACAGATTTCAATCAAATTGTTTGTTAGAAATGACTTTCCGTCAACTCGAAGATCAAATAAATCTATGGCTCAACGAATTGTCTCAATTGGAGACTGAGTTCCACATTCAGGCCCAGACTATCAACTCCTGGGACTCACTTCTCATCAATAATGGGTTGAAAATAACTCAAATCAATGAAACGCTTGAAAAGCTGAGGACAGACCACACGAAAATCGATCATCAGTTGGACTTCATTATTGCACAACAGAACGAATTGGAACAGCTGTTGGTCCCCATCGAGAACCAGAAGTACGAGGTCAGCCCCAATAATGCGGTGAATGCCGAACGGGAATTCACTTACTCTATGGTCGAAACCGTTCACAACGATCTCAATGGCATCGGAACTGACTTAAAGGTCTGTTCAATGATTTTATATCGAAATTGTTTAATAAAATTTGAATTTTTTCCAGAATTTCATCAAAAAGTTGAACGAAATGCGGACTATTCAGGACAGTAGTGATCCGTTGGCGCAGATATCAAAGATATTGAACTCACATATGGATGCACTTCAATGGATTGAAAACCAAATCAAAACAATCAAAATTACAGCCAATTAATGGTCAGATTGTCTTTGATTTTAATTTCGATCGAATTTATTATTGTTTGCAAATAATTTGTTTTTAAACTGAATTATAATTTCATTCTTTGATTTCATAAATAAATTTAAATAAGACTTAAATTTAAACCACTTATGACTTAAATATTTAATGGTTTGCAAAACTATTGAACAATTGTTCGTTTCAGACGGCAATAGTCCAAAGAACAGCCATCTATTACACAGCCATCTGTGCAGATACCGTAATGGTGTGCTACAGATCCGTAATCGCCATTGCAGTGATAGATATGGTTTCTCAAACACTTCTCCCCCAATAGTATACTCTGTCCGCAATGCTTACCTCCGCATGTGTTATGACAAATACAGTCCCCGGCCTCTAAAGGACAGTAATCGTTGGCTTTTCCTTTCTCAACGCAGCCATGTGTGCAGGGGCCGTAATGGTGCGCTTCAGATCCATGCTGTCCGTTACACTGATATAAGTGATCTTTGATACAACCATTCATTTGTGGTTTTTGTCCGCAATGAGTTCCCTGGTCATTATTCTTGCACATGCAGAGGGCCTCACTTTCGAGGGAAAGGAGTGACCACAAGCACAACACAATTGTTAGTTTGGTAGACATTTCACTTAACTATTTGACTCTTCAGACAATTAATTTGTTTTTAAATACTTGAATGAAAAACAAATCATAAAAAGCTTTTCAAAGACGAAATGCAGTTCTAATGAATAATTTGAGAAAAATTGCATCAAAAATGATGTCATAAATTACTTTTGAAAAATACTTCCAAGAAATTTGAAATCATAGTCTCAACCAAAGTAGTGACTAAGATTTGCACCCACATCGTTTTTATTCAACTGCATTGAATTCATTATTTTATTGTTCAATAAAATAAGATTTTAATCGAAAAATAACAATAAATATATGAATAAACGAAAACATTTGTCAATATTTTTGATTACAATTTCCGTCAGTTTTATAGAAGTTTTTACTTACTTTTTATACCCGACGTTAACGAGTCTGAGATTTCGGGGAACCAGTCGTTTGATATCATTTGTCACTTCGAATACATCGATATCGAGGCGCAAATCAAACCATTTGTTTGGGTGAAGACACGCCAGTTGTCCAAAAACTTCAATCACTTTTATTGAATCAATGCGAGGGAGCGCCTCATTAGGACCCTTGTATTTGACTAATTCTAGAATTTGTAGGGAATCACAACTTGTCAAGTGTTCAATGCCTACATCACTGATGTCTGTCCCGTTAAGAGTTAGAGATCGAAGACTTTTAAAGTTTGATATGACCTTAAAATAAGACAATTGTTAGAAAACGAGAGAAATGATAGGAAGAGAAGTGTGAATACCCGCCAAAAGCATTGCTCGCTATCGCTGTCAATAATGACATCAATTAATTTCAATTCTTGTAATTTTGGCAAATAATTGGAGGTTTGAATAAATGCTTTGATGGAAAGGAAGGCGTCGAATATTGTCAGCTTCTCAAGAGTTGCGGGAATTTTCGGCAACAGATTAATGTATTGATTATCACTTTCCCAAAGCGAGACTTCAAACGCAAAGATACGTTTGACGTTTGAATTGAAGTCTAAATGAAGTTTTCGTAAATTTTTCAGTTTTTTCAAAGAATCGTTTTCTTGGATTTCAATACTGAAGTGAAGGTAAAGGGTCTCCAAATTCGGAAGAATATTATTCAGTGTTTCGTATAATTCGTTGAACACAAAGACATTGAGATTTAAGTCTTTGACAACCGATTGGTTTGATTCAACTGAAGCCAAGGAAGTGATCAAATGAAGTGCTTCGAATTGAGTCATTTTATGAGCAGGGACAAAATGAAATTTCTTCAACACAGAAGCTATTGATTCCAAATAAGAGCTCAAAATAGTGAGAGTCGTTATATTGAGCTGTGGTCTCATTATAACCAAGTTTTCCAATTGAATCTCTTTTTGGTTTTTCATGGGTTGTATAGGCTTTTCATGGACTCCATATATCGGTGTCAGAGACGTCAACGACACACTGAAGTGCTTAAGACCTGGGATTTATATAAATTTCAATTTTATTTATTGAGATTCACATTTTGATTGCAGACCCGACACTTTAGAGCACATGAATTTGGTCCAATTGGTCTCATCTGAAGTGATAGAAACGCATTCCAGAAGAGGACAATAATCCAAAAGGATGTCTAAGTCTGACACCTGAAGACGATATTGACTCAAATCTAATGACTGAATGTTTGGACATAAATCAAATAATTTGAAGAACTTGTGTCCATATTTTTGAAAGGAAGGGGTCGTAAAGACAGCAATCATTGACTCTTTTCCGATGACTCGACCCACCGATGATCTGAGGGCCAAATGTCGCCAATTATCGCATTTTTCGTCCATTTCTGTTATATTTGAATATTCATTGAATTAATTGTTTGTATGAATCGATGGTAACCTTCGTTAGTGAAGTGATTGATGTCATTGTAATGAAGAGACAATACTTTCTGTGAATCTAATAATTCTGTAATAATTGGATACCATTTTCGACAAACAGTCAAATATTTGAAGAGTTGGGAAACACTTAAATAACTCAAAGTTTGTCTCAATTCATGGTATTTCAAGTCATCGATGGTTACACTGCTATTAGTCTCAAAATTATCCATAATTTGGCGAATTTTAGTCGAAATTAAATCAAATTATTTTAAACTTTAAAAACTTGTTTTGATTTTTTG